>JAFEMH010006498.1:0-121774 GCA_022495995.1 Adenophora triphylla var. japonica
CCCCACCATGGCAGCAGGGCATTCTCCTCGACAACTATGTTCTTGTAGAAGCTTTGGGAATATAGACGGCTCACCTGTGCCCCGATCCCCACCGAGGCTGCTGGGCGGAATTTCGGGCATAGATGTCCACCTCTGGCCATGGGCAAACCGGGCACCTCGGATGCAGTTTTTTTCTAACCGCAGCGTCTTCCTTCGCGGGTGGTCGTAGGCCACCGGATAAGCCGCAGTAACAAATTGATCCCACAATGGGGGAAGCAGGGAGTGCCGCAGTAGGAGTAAAGCCACGGTGACGGGGGAGAGGAGCATCCCCGATTTTCCTCCCCGGAGCTCGTCCTGCTCTCCAAGTCTCCTTCTCTGTCACTCCTCTTCCGAGAATCCACTTGGGTGGCAGGAAGGAATGGTGCGGCCAGAGAAGTAGCTCCGGAGAGCATTGGGGCTCGGAGGACCCTGGGAGGCGGAGGAAGGTTCCCCGTAGCGTAGGGATGGCTTTCTGAGCCGGTCGTGAGGCTCCCTTCAGCTTTCCCGCTCGACAACCGGAAACATGTTTTATCTTTAGTTGGGACTCCCCCAACTCGCCTCGCTCTCCTCGGGTAAAGCTAAAGATCCCTATTGGCCTTCATGCTTTTTTGGCCTTCGCCTGAGCAAATAACCATATTACGGGAGCCATCAAAAATTATATTCTTCGGGATCTACTCGGAGGGAAAGAGAAAATGGTTAGGGAATGCAAGCTCAAAAATTCAAAAGCAAAAATAAATGGGCAAATGCTTATATGAAAAATCGTAGACCGATAAGTTCGGGAGGATCGACCTCCGCGCCTGCAAAGATGCAAGTTCTACAATCCGCCTCGAATTGGTACGCTGCTCGTGCACCCTCCAATCGTGTGGTCACGGGGCACAGGCTCTATTTCTACTCGGGGCATAGCTGGGGGCGCCCTCTCTCGCGAGGAGCCACCCCTGAAAGTAGATCAAGAGTGGCTCATCCTCAACTATGGCGCCCACATCACACACGGGCTCCTCCCCTCAGCTGTCTCCAGATGATCGTGGCCGTATACTTCTTCTAGGGTGGACACAGCCAAGTACATGGGATCAGCAAGAGGAGTGGATCCGGATAGTCGCTAGCAACCACCTTCATCGGGACTGGATTCGAGGGTTTGGAGAAGGGCCACCGAACCTAGACTCAATGACCAAGATGTCCCTCTCGGTTCCATTGGTCAAATTTATTTGAGGGAGGAGAGAAGGTCCTGTAGAATAATTCCTAGCCTTCAAACCCAAAATGTTACTACCGATCCGGTTCTCGTAGTAAGCATAAAGCCCGGCCAGTGGTAGGTTCATAACCATGGAATCTCGCAGATCGCGATGAAGGAGACTATAGCCCTAATGACATTAGGAGTCATGCGCATGGGGAGGCACTTGCTGAACTCCAAGAAAAAATAGAAGAAGGGGTCCAGGGCAATCTCAGCCATTCTCAAATTGGGCACCGTAAAACCAAGGCCCTATTGTCCTCGCGGACATCTCAAGCATCCGTTTCGGGTCGCAACTTGTCCTTATCTTTTAAATGAACGTGCCCAAGGGTGCGGACACTAAGGCATTACGGCCAACATTATATACTTCGTAGATATCCTCCTCCTACCAATGGTTGCCACTTCCGCTTTCTTATTTCCGCGGCCACGACTGTGACTGTGGTTCACTTCACCGCCGGCCTCTTGCCTTTATTTCGAGTGGGGCCACCACCTCCGCCTCCTCCTCGCAGTCGTGGTCGAAAAGGCATCCACAATATTCGTGGTCTCGCCGGCCTTCTTAGAGGTCCCCGCAGCCTCTCCTGTTCGACTCGCGGTCATCCTCCTGGCCTCCGTGCTCGCCGAGCCAAAGAGACCAAAGGGCGTCACCGCGGCGCAGGTCACTTCATCCTCATCCTCCCCGCCTCCAAATAGCCTCAAAATTCAGAGGCTCCAGCCTCACTACTACTCGCTCAATGGGGTTAGCACTGTGGGCCGCGGCACCACATTGGGAAATACCGTCCTCAGGGGCAGAACATCCAAGGGGTCATTCAGGTCCGTGCCCGGTGCCCGCGGAGCATTGGTTTGATGGGGGTCCATTAGCTCACACTTCTCCCAATAAGTTATTTGTTCGGGGACACGAATCGCTCTCCTCACTAGTTCAACGGCGTTCAGAGCCTGATCTCTCTCGCGGGAAACCCGCACAAAACCCCCATTACAAAGTTTCTTAGCCTACGGTGATCCCCCAACACCAAGACATTACGATTGTAGATGTACTTCCTCTTGGCCTCCCACAACCGGGTGGGACGAAAGGCCCCCAATCATCTCTCTTACAAAAATACAGTAAAGCTCGGGCAAGGATAGCCTAAGCCACCCCAAGCCTACCTTCCTAAAAATCCCCGCCTTTTTACGTACGGCAAAGATATCGGGGTGGCTCCATCTCCTAGTTCTATGGGACGGCGGGGTCCAAATTCACTGTGGTCATCTTTCAAAACCTTAAAAGAAAAAATAGAGGGAGATGAAGAAGAAAAACACCCAACAAATACTTACGAAGGAAAGCTTGAGAGTGGAGCTCTGAGAACGGTAGCACGAGGGTCGCAAAGAAGAAAATCTCTCTCTCTAAAAGCTCTTTTCAAGGTTTGGAAACGGTAAAAAGGGTTTCGAGGTTTAAGGGTTTGGTATTTATAAGGCCTATCTATACGGGTTAACCCGTTAACCCGTACACTAGCCCACAAATCCAACCTCGGACCCCGAACCGTCTCCAACGTTTGAAAATTCGAAAATTAAATAAATTTTGCATTTATTGCCCCCTTCGATGAGCGACACGTAATCCCCGTACGTACTCACTACCCGTCTTTTCATCTCGCCAAGGGGCTCACTCGCTAACCGGGAGGCACACCATGCAAAGTGGACCACGTGTCACTCACCGGTGCCTCCCGAACGTTCCCATAGGCCCATGGGGCCAAGCAACAAACAACTAAAAGCGTTAACACTGGTGCTCGCCAAAACGGCGATTCAATCCTACCGAGCTTCTAGTACCTCCTCGCTCAGACCATAAATAATCACACTCGGAGCTAGGGGCCATTGATGAGCCCGGATCTACTGGACCGGGCCCGCGCTCGGTCTGGTACAAGGGACCAACACGTGGCGCCTTAGACCATTGGGGAAGACCGCGGTCAGATAGGCCCTTGAGGTCAAGACCGCGTCCCTCCCCGCATTAATCCTATCAAAGACCGGAAGGATCCTGACCGCTATATTCTTGCCCGCACGACCTGTGACCGTTGGGTCCGTGCCCGCAGATTGAATGTCCGCGGGACCCATGCCCGCCGTAGGCGTGCCCGCATCAACCATGCTCGCGTCATATACCTTTGACTGCGGCCACAATGTTGACCGCGGGCACATGCCTGCTTCCCGGTTAATGTCAAGCCCACTGAGCAAGTTAGCTTATCGGCTCGACAGCCACTTAAGTGGCCCCGTCACGCATTCAATGCAAATTACCTGCGCCTACTATTCCATTTAATGCTCCAAGCCGCTTACACGGCTCATGTCCCTTTCAAACCTACGCCCCCTGGATACCAATGTTCCCTCCCCGACAGACCAATTAGTCGCGGACACGCTGCAGAATGGGTCAAATACCAAAGTGCCCCCTAGAGCCGATCTCATTGCTTACCTCAACAAGCACCATTCAGCATTGCCTATAAATAGAAGGCCTTTACCCCCTTGGGCAAGGTAAGTTCCATATACAATTAAGTAAGTCATATTACTCAAAACCCTAAACACACACACACCTCCAAGGTATTCAAAGCCTTATTATCTCAAGCATTCTTACTCTCACACCCGAGGGCCCGAGTTGGAGTAACATCCAACTTTGCCCTTAACGGTGCTTCTTTGTGTTGTGATCTAGGTACAAGCAAACCACTCAAATATCCTAGCCAGATATCCTCGAACCGCTCCTGACCCTGAAAAGCTTGGCGTCATCAATAACTATTCTCAGAAGTTGTAGTATTTTAATTATTTTCGTCACATGTATATCACGTGCAAGTGTAGCTTCATAAAACTTCTTACAAAATTATAAAAAGCCCACCACACGAGCCAACAATCACACCACTTTTATTCATAGACATTCCTCCTACTCCCCAGCCTCCTTTGCCACCCTCTTCAAAATGGCCTCAAATTCCTCACTTCTTTTAACTATCTTCTTCCTTTCGTTGCTCTTAACCTTCACCTTCTCCGCTGCAGCACGAGGTGGAGCTGCTCAAGTCGGTGTTTGGAAGCCAATTAGTAACACCAGTGTCCCTATAGTGGTCGAGATTGGAAGTTTTGCAGTGAATGAGCACAACAAGGAGGAGAACGATACTCTAACTTTCAAGAAGGTGGTGAAGGGGGAGACTTATGTTGTTTCCGGCACAACTTATAAGCTAGTTGTTTCTGCTTCAAAAGCAAGATCACTTCCGAATGATTACGAGACGATTGTTTGGGATGAACAAGAAAGAACGCTGATTTATTTTACGCCGATTTCAAATTAATTAAGTCACCAGAATGTTGTTTAGTAATTCATGGTTTGATTGTTATCAATTACTATGAGGTTTAATTAATAAAAAAATGTTTATTGTATCTATCACTTGTTAGATTGTTAGATTTATTTCTAATACTAAATATTCCTTTAGTATGGTAAATCATGCTTATATTTATGTTATTTACACTATCAAAGCTTCTTTGCTTGACATAGAAAACGAACATGTGAATCAGATACAGATACGTCTTTTATTTTTATTGTTTTTTAATCACTTTTTCTAAAAAAAAAATACTTTTAAACTAGTACTATACCCGTGCGTAAAACGCACTGATAAAAAAATATTTCAAATAAAGTATTTTAAAAAATTCCTTAGGTATAAAATTATGAACATTAAAATGTGGTGTAAATACAAATTGATCGAAATTTAAGTTTCATTTTCAATTTGTAAGTTAATTTGGTTTATTTTTTATTAAACTTAAAAAATAGTTATCAATATGCATATTAATGATTGTAGTTTATTAAATGAAGGTATTCAATGAAGCTATTTAATGAAAACTTGAAAATGTATTTAATCTCTATTTTGTCTAGATACAAGTTTTTGCGGGAAAATGAGTGAACTCAAGTGAAGTCGTTTTACTTAGGAAGGGCGAAATGTTTTCCTGAAAACGTTTTCTCCATTTTCCGAAAAACAACCAAACAAATGAAAACGAGTTATTTTTCGAAAAACATTTTCCGGGGACTCAACCAAACAACGGAAAACGAGTTATTTTACGAAAACGAGTTATTTTACGAAAACGAGTTATTTTACGCCTAAACAAACGGGGCCTTAGGCCCCGTTTGGTTCGTTGGAAGGTGAGGGAATGGAATGGAAAGGAATGGAGAATTCCGTTAACTTCATTCCTTAGGCCCTGTTTGATTCGTTGGAATGAAAAAAATTTCATTCCCGACGGAATGAATTCCATTCCTTGGAATGGATTTTCATTCCTTCCAATTTTGGATAGAAAGTTGAATTCCGGAGGAAATGGAAAATTTTTTTTTGACCAAAATACCCCCAAACCCAAATCACCCCTACCCCTTGCCCAACCACCCCCACCCCGCCCCTGCCCAACCACCCCCACCCCGCCCCTGCCCTACCCCACCCACCCATCCCCTGCCCTACCACCTCACCCTCGCACCCCCCCCACCCCCACCCCCACCCCCCCACCCCACGAAATAAAAATATTTTTTACTCATTTTGCATATCCCTACCTACCCCACCAACCCCCCACGAAAAAAATATATTTTTTTACTCATTTTGCATACCCCCTACCTACCCAACCCCCCCCAAAATTTTTTTTTTTTTTAAAAAAGGGTAAATTGACATTTTATATGCTTTCATTCAATTCCTATAATTTGTATTTTCAAATCAAACATGATTTGCCAAGGAATTGAATGACAATTTCATTTCATTCCGTGCCAACCAAATGGAGGGGTTTGACTAATTTTTTCTCATTCCAATTTTTTCAGGAATTCAATTCCATTGACCATTTCATTCCTTCACTTTTTTTTCATCGAATCAAACGGCTCCTTAGTTGTTCTATTTTCTATTCCATTAATTTCAAACACTGTTTGTCAAGGAAAAGTAATGGTGGTGAAAGTTGTTAGAATAGTTACGAAAAGTTATCATTTTCTGTTAAAAACAAATTAAGTGAGATGAACTTTATTGGTGAAATGAAGGCGTTGTCATAAATTTTAAGCCCATTTTACAATGCTTTGAAACAATGATACAAAAATTAAAAGTGGTAGTAGTAGGTAAACTAATTAATGACGTTTGGAACACTGGGAGGGGGAGGCGGGGGGGAGAAACTTTGATCATCAAGCGAAAGGTTAAAATTTTCGATATTGTTAATGTAACAACCTGAGCAAAGCATGAAGCCCGAACCGATATGTATGCACTACACATTTGTCACTAAGTACCTAATTAATTGGGTTAATCAAATCACATCACATAACTCTAAAAGTCCAATATATAATTTGATACTTAGTAGTAGTATGGATCTTCTATATAGCTAACCAAATTTCGACATATTTCTAATATGTGATGGGGGATATCACAATCTCCCCCACAAGTTTTAATGTTAAGTTCTAACAATGTTAGACAGTTTTGACTTATTTATTCGTAATTTGGATCAAAACTTTCAGTTGTATAGAAGGCTTTATTGTGTTACTAAGTTTGGTTATTGTTACGGGCTAAATCATGGGACAAAGGGTTGTACCTGAATTTTGGGTCGTGACAAAGTGGGTATCAGAGCCTGATTTTAAATCTTAAAGGCATTAGGATTCGAGAATTATAAAAGATTATTAAGATTAGGTTTGACATTTATTGAGGGCGTAGACTTCGAAATAATTAAGACCTAATGATTTTATGAAGGTACTAATTAAAGACTTTATTGATATTGTAGGAAATGGCAAAATTCAAGAGAGAATTATATTGGGGCATGAACTCAAACCAACAGAAGAAGTTTTGGTGCAAGAAGAGATGTGAGAGGTTGGGAAAACTGAAAAGGGAACTAGTTAAAGCTCACGAGAATTAAGTGGAAGTAAGTATCGTAGATTGTGCCTAAAAAACCAGGAGATAAGGGCAAATGAAGAGATATGAATGGGTTTGGTAAGAGAACTGGCATATACTGAGCGGATGTTAGAGATGACTAACGATTTCGCGGATGGTCTAGTAGCCCAAAACCACGAGCTACTTTGGGCCGGTCCTTATGCCCAGAAGAACTAATCCCTGAAAAGAATGACGTTGAGGAAGAACCGATACCTAAGGAGTTAGGACTAATTGATGTGCATGAAAACGTTGTGGAAGGTGATGAAAATAATAACATTGAACAACTAGAGGAGATGGGTGATGGGAAGAGGAAGACCCCGGAATTGAAGAAGAAGATCCAGAAATAAAAGAAGAGGATCCGGAGGAAGAAATTGAAAATGGACCTGAAAATTTCGAGGATGAGGGCCCTTCTGATGGCGAGTGGTCTGACTAGAGTTACTCTTAGAGTCACTATGGATAGATAGTAGTGGTGTTAGAGGGGTTTTAGTAGTGATTATGTAAATAAGTATCTTTTCGATTTTGTTGAAATTACTAGCTATGATGCGATGTTGATTGAAAATTTGATTGTAAGACCTTGTTCTAAAATTATATTATGAATATTTGATTTTGTTTAATAAAGGTGATTATTTAAATCATTTATTATACTTATACGTATAAGTAAACTCTTGGATACAACGTTAAGTATCACCAATAAAATAAAACTATTAAGATCAATAACTTGCCATCTTTGTGTGTATTAATCAGATTGCTAGAACTGGACGAGGAGGTCGAGGTAGCCAAGGGGGTCGTGGAAGCTAGGGAGGTCGAGGAAGTCGAAGGGAAGAGGCTGATGATTTGATTTCCGTGGGGGAAGTCGGAATAACGTTCAACATAATGATAATCGGGGCTATCAGGGCCAGATCCGATCATAGTCAACCTTATACAGACATTAACGCTGGCTGTGGTGGGAATAGGCCAGACGAATCAGACACTAACTTAGGCTCTTATGGCTAATTTGAATCAAGCAAACCTACCATCTTCTTTAGTGCCTGCCAGAGACCTACTAGAACTCTTTCGAAAACAGAACCCCAAGAAGTTTTTCAGGAGGACCAGCGAAGAGGCCGGATGACTGGCTGAAAAATGTTGAAATGACTTTTCAGACCATGACATGTACTATAGAGCAAAAGGTGTTGGGTTTTGGGGTTACAAACGCAGTGGAAGAACTTTGAAAAATAACAAAATCCTAGCCTTTGAATCCGTCTAACATGAATAGTTAAAACCATGAAATAGAATTTACATACCTTGAATGCGATGAAGTTTGTCCAAGTAGATCTCAAAATTCAAGCCTTGGAATTTTAATGTCGAATCGGATGTTCTTCTTCCTTGTTCAAAACCTTGGTGATGAAATCAACAATGGAGATCTTCAAGCTTTAGGAAATAAAGCAACCTCCCTCTAATGGTGATCCACAAGCGAACGAACCAAGAACACTTCTTGTTGAATTGCTAGATGATCCTTCGGATTATTGAAACACCTTTCAATAATCAATGGCTAATATTTGGTACTTTTGATTCAAAATCAAAATCAATCTCTAGAGTTTCAAAAATCTAGAACAATGATGTAGAGTAGTGTTTTTGGCTGCCCAAGGATTGTATTTATACTTGGGTATAAATCCCTAATACTTAGGGTTAAATCCTTGTTAAACACAAAAAATTTCCCACTGAAAGCAAAGACGACACGAATTCTCAAGGTTGGGCAAGACTCGTTCTCGAGGGCACGAGTCGTGCTATTGCAAAATCACTCGTGATACGAGTCGTGACGCTAATTGTACTCGTGTTGTTCCTGGGAACGAATCGTGCCCAATGCCGGGCAATGTATGTCGCGCGACCATAGGAGCTAGATTTCCAATTTTCCTCAGGCAATGTATGTCGCACCACAGACCAAGCCAAAATACCAATTTTCAGCCAGAATCAAATTCGTTCTTTGTGTGTGACCCAAAAGGAATTATATTATGTTGGTAGTGAGTCAAAACATGACCTCACAAGACATAAGTGGTTTCTAGCAAACCATTATATCCACCCAATTAATATAACATCAAAGCTTAATTTCTCGATAGATCAAATGTCACAATCCCTTTGTCCACGATGTCCAATTAAACATGAGTCATGGTCCATGTCAACTCATACCATTCAATGCTTTCTCGATTCCGAATATATTGATAATCCAAGTGCATTTGATCTCTATCAAATCTCTTGAGTATGGTTATACATTTCATCAACATTATTCGTCGAGGGGCCCAAGCAAACATCTCTCTCACACAGAGAGGGACAAATCCCATCTTGACTTATCATTCTTTCCTACATGAATCCAATCGTGCCAACATAGCCCTTATTGCTATCCTATTAAAGATAGTGTTAGACTACATCAAACACGACGTTCATCATGTGGAAGAAGATGATAATCTCAGGTACAAAGGATTCAATGACACTACTATCATGAGATTTAATCATGACACATATGACTATTGACCAAGTCATAAATCTCATCGATAGGTCATGTCCAATACTTGTTCTCTAGCAAGTATCCATAAGTGTAATGTGCATCACAAAGATATAATCATCTTCATGATTAGCCATTACCAATTTATACTAGCTATTCTAAATAACTAGGGACTAGCTCAATATAATAAACATGTAAACATATAATGAACCAAATAAACTTTCTCTATTATAAATGATAAAGACTATTACATAACAGCATTGATTAGTCATAATTATCAACGGCCTTGGGCATAACACCAACAAAAGGTGCATGTTACAATGGTGGGAAGTGGAACAAAGGGCAGCAGAAAGTCGTGGCGTGCAGTGTTATACCTGGGATATGTTTTTGAGGGCCTTCAATGAGAAATACTTTCCTCCTAGTGTACGTAACGTGAAAATTTCTGAATTTATGGGTTTTGAGCAAGGCTCGATGTCTGTTGACGAGTATTGTGCAAGGTTTAATGAGTTATTGAGATTCGCACCTGTGATGTACCCGATTTTTTTTGAAATCAAACGGAGTCGCCACGCCATTTTTGTTTTAAGGGCCAAAACTTTGAAAAATACCCGAGATTAGAAATTTGGGTTCGGAGGTCACGTTACGCGTCGGGAAGGACGTTAGTGTGCACCCGGCGCGCCTCGCAAAACGAGTCTTCCAAACATTTGAAATCCTTTTGTTGTGTGTGTGTGTGTGTGTTTTGACCAAAATAATTTGAAACTGAGAAAAGTAAAAATTGGGATATTTTCTTAAAACTTTAAACTGATCCCATGATTTTTTGGGTGATTTTTGGTTTGAGATTTGGTACTCAAAAGACCTCTTGAAGTTGAAAAACACTTCTGCCAGAAGGAAAAAGGCAGCAGACACCTGATTTTGAAATGGACTTTAGGGCTTCAAAAACTCAGAATCTGGGAAAAGTCCGAGAATGAAAGTTGCTTAGAACACCTTAAATAGGGTTTCTTCAAAGGAACCTTCCATTTTGGGGGTGATTTGAGGGACCAAAACCTTCTGGAAATCTCAGATATGAAATCTGGATTTCCAGAAACTGATGAACTGACCTTTAAAAGAAAATTAGAAAAAAGGAGTTTTACTCACACAAAAAATAAAATAAAAATATGTCTGGAAATATCTGGATGTTGGCTACAAAAAGTATTTTGTAGTCAACATCAAATTCCAAGTTTTAATGGGTCCAAAAAATAGGAAAATGGACTGAGGTCCCAGAACAATGCTACTGGACAGCAAGATGTTCTTGAGGGAAAATGTGATTTTTGGGGGATTTGCATCTATGTTCACCCCATTTCCATCCCTAGACTTGATTCCACTACTTTTTGTTAAGTGTTTATCATATTCAAGTCATCCTTGGGGAATTTATGGGGTTTAAACATGTCCTTTGCAAAGGGAAAGGGGGTATTTTGTAGAAATGAAATTAAAGAGACAAATCAACTAGAGATTTAAAATGTGGACCATTTGAGATGGTCATTCATGAAGATGAACTTCAAGATGACCATCTTGGGTCAAAACTTAAGTTAAACTAGACATCAAGTAGATCCAAGTAAGAAGAACAAGATGAACAAGAAGTTAAAAGAGGATTTTAGGGTTTTGAGAAGGAGGGCTTTACCAATGGTGACACCCTATCTTCCTAGGCTTGGAATTTGACTTGAGGAGTATCAAGATTTGGTGTTTGAGTAGGTGTTTGAAGGGATTCAAGACTTGGATGTGTTTGGTGTTTGATTGGGAAAGATTCAAGAGAAAATGGTGGCAATCTAGGGATTCCCACTGTTTTCTCTCTATATTTCGCCAGAGGTTGTTGCTGTGAGCCAAAATGTGTTGTGTAAACTGAGAGAGGAGGGTTCAATTTATAGTCCCCTGTGAGAGGCAATCCTATCCGCGCGGAGGGTATCGTCAGCGTGCACTGTTCATCTGCTACAGTGCTGGCTTTTGGACAGGAGGAATAATCTTTTTAAAATTCAAACTGAAGCTGTTTTTCAACTTACCAATTCGGGTTTTTTTCCATTTCTTTTGCTTTTTAGGATTCCTTTCTTGGTTTAACTTTAAATGGCAATGCCCATTTTACCCTTGCTTTGTTAGAAAGGTTAGGGTTTGTTAGAAATGTTGGAAATGTTAAAACTTTCATTAATTTTCTAACGAAAATACTAACGGCTCAAATTGGAGCACTTACAGTAGCCCCTCGGCGACGGTGCTTTCGAAGGAAGCGGGGTCGTCGATAAGAGTAAGGCTCCATTTTTTATGGGATGATCAGGTGATCGAGTGGCTGGACCTAGCGATAGGCTACCTACGTATCCCTAGTGGGAATCAAGCCGGCCGTAGTTCGGGTCTTTGACCCTGGGATGATGGCGTTTTAGGTGCCTCGAACCATGATGAGTTCTGTAGTCGTTTGCAGAAAGAAACTCTGCTGGGGGTAAGAGATGACCATCTTGGTTTGGTGGCTATCCGCTCTGCTGGAGATAGGAATGACCATTTTCGGTCGGATGGCTAAACCTAATGATAGGCTACCTACGTATCCTTAAGAGGAATCAAGCCAGTCGTAGTTCGGGTCTTTGACCCTAAGATTTGACTATTTTTGGGGAGTCGCCCTATGATCTGACTATTTTTGGGAAGTCGCCCTATGATCTGACTACTTTTGGGAAGTCACCCTAGGGTTTGACTATTTTTGGGAAGTCGCCCTATGGTTTGACTATTTTTGAGAAGTCGCCCTGTGGTTTGACTATTTTTGGGAAGTCACCCTAAGGTTTTGACTGTTTTGGGGAAGTCGCCCTAAGATCTGACTATTTTTGGGAAGTCGCCCTATGGTTTGACTATTTTTGGGAAGTTGCCCTGTGGTTTGACTATTTTTGGGAAGTCACCCTAAGGTTTTGACTGTTTTGGGGAAGTCGCCCTAAGATCTGACTATTTTTGGGAAGTCACCCTAAGATCTGACTATTTTTGGGAAGTCGCCCTGTGGTTTGACTATTTTTGGGAAGTCGCCCTGTGGTTTGACTATTTTTGGGAAGTCGCCCTGTAATCTGACTGTTTTTGGGAAGTCACCCTGAGGTTTTGACTGTTTTGGGGAAGTCGCCCTAAGATCTGACTATTTTTGGGAAGTCACCCTAAGGTCTGACTATTTTGGGAAGTCACCCTATGGTTTGACTATTTTGGGGAAGTCGCCCTAAGGTCTGACTATTTTTGGGAAGTCACCCTATGGTTTGACTATTTTGGGGAAGTCGCCCTATGATCTGACTATTTTTGGGAAGTCACCCTATGATCTGACTATTTTTGGGAAGTCGCCCTATGGTTTTGGTTTGTCGAATTAGGGGATGATTGCGTTTTATCGCTTTTCCTAGTGTTGTGTGTGATAGCGTTTTAGGTGCCTCAAACCTTAATGATGGCATCTTAGGTGCCTTGAACCTTGATGATGGCGTCTTAGGTGCCTCGAACCTTGGAGATGGCGTCTTAGGTGCCTCGAACCTTGATTTGAAATGATTTCCCTTTGACGGTTTGGGATGGATGGTCCTTTGGTGGATTTTAGTTCAGGAATATGAACCTAAATGGGGACTTAGTTCAGGAGTATGATTCTAAATCGAGGTTTTGTTCAGGAGTATGAACCTAAATGGGGACCTAGTTCAGGAGTATGATTCTAAGTCGAGGTTTTGTTCAGGAGTATGAACCTAAATGGGGACCTAGTTCAGGAGTATGATTCTAAGTCGAGGTTTAGTTCAGGAGTATGAATCTAAATGGGGACTTAGTTCAGGAGTAGGATTCTAAGTCGAGGTTTAGTTCAGGAGTATGAATCTAAATGGGGACTTAGTTCAGGAGTATGAACCTAAATGGGGACCTAGTTCAGGAGTATGATCCTAAGTCGGGGTTTCAGTTCAGGAGTATGAACCTAAATGGGGACCTAGTTCAGGAGTATGATCCTAAGTCAAGTTGAGGGAGACTGTTTGAGGGCATTCTCGCAGGGGAAGATTAGAGTTTATGATGATTATCGGGGAAAAAGGGTGGCCGTGTTGGTCAAGCGGCTGGACCTAGGGTAGGCTGCCTACGTATCCTGAGTGGGAATCAAGCCTGGACGTAGTTCGAAAGTTGCTGGGGATGGTCTTTGATGGTTTGACAGTATTTGGGAGTTACCCGAGTAGTGACTAAGATATGCTTTCATACCTGTACTGTGCTTACCTGTAGCTGCCGGAAGGACTGAGGCTACGGCTGATGTTGATGAAGAGTTGTTAGGTTGCCGTTCGTGGGACGGTTTCTGCCGACGATTTGCTGTCTTTGGAGGCATTTTGACCTGAAGGAGGAGTTTGGTTGAGTCTCTCTTGTCGGTGATCGTCAACCTTGTAGAGGTTGTTGAGCTTGTCTTCACATTGGGACTTCTTGCTTTTGAGAACTTGGTGTCTCTGACCGCATTGTATTTGAGAACTTGGCATCCCTGACCGATTTGTATTTGAGAACTTGGCGTCCCTGACCGATTTGTATTTGGAGAACTTGGCGTCCCTGACCAATTTGTATTGGAGAGCTTGGCGTCTCTGACCGAATTGTATTGGAGAACTTGGCGTCTCTGACCGAATTGTATTGGAGAGCTTGGCGTCCCTGACCAATTTGTATTGGAGAGCTTGGCGTCTCTGACCGAATTGTATTGGAGAACTTGGCGTCTCTGACCGAATTGTATTGGAGAGCTTGGCAACCCTGACCGATTTGTAGACACTGGAGGCGGTCTTCATATGTTTGTGGATGTTGGGGGCTGTTTTCATCCATTTGAGGTCGCCTTTGGTGAAGATCATCCTTGCCAAAAAGGGGGATTACGTTTGAATTCCTGCATTTGTTAGTGAAGAGGAAGATGCATATATGGCATTCATGATGGCGGATGCGTGCATAGAACCAAAAATGATTATGAGATGATGCATTTACTTGCTTTCGAAGATGCACATGGCCTAAGCTTTTGGCAGGGAAATTATGATTTATGATCTTCAATCACTTAGGATTGTTTCTATTGACTCAAGTTTTGTGCATGCTACATGAGCCCTTGGGAGATTTTTGTGGGGATGCATGGGTATGGAGACTGCTTGGAACAGGTTTTAAGCAAGTGGGGGTGAGCGCACCGATCGCAATTAAACAATGCTGTTGATGAGGTTTTGTTAATAGTATCACATGGACCTCAATTTTGATGAGATTGGATTCGGATCCCTGGTCTTGATTGAATTTTTCCCTCTCATTCTTGGTCATTTGAAGGCGATCGACAGCTCTAGGGCACGTTGATACGAGTGAAGCTTCTTTCATTTGGGTGAGCCGTGACTTTGGCCGAAACCTTATCCTGGAGAATGGTTTGATGGAATTGCTAATGCCGGGAGAAACCCCGATCTTGAATTCCGATGCTACGGGAAGCCGCCGTGCACCAAGTTCAAGCTGAAATTCTTTCTTGCGACTTGATAAAATTCGGGTCCAAAAGACCACCTTGACAAAGCCCCTGATCCCGAGTAGGCAAAGTCCAGATTTTGAAGAGGCGACTTGGCGAGTCTATCTCAGAGCGAAGAACCCAACGTGGACCCAAAGATGACTATATAAGCCCCACTTGAAGAGCCGCACAGGAGAACCTCGGGAGAACCGCTTAGCAAAGCCCCAGCGTGAAGAAATTCAGAGTAGTCATACGTAGGGGGCACCCATCTTTTCGCACCTTAGTCAACCAAGCCATCGGACAAGACTCGGAAATGCTTACGTGCGGGGCATATCTTTTGAAAGGTGGGAATGTCTCCGAATTTGTGTATGACACTCTCGCTTTTGGTTTGACTCTTTTGAGAGAGTATAAGCATCACAAGGTGTGGAAAAGTGTATGGCGGCCCCCGGCACGGAAAGACAAATGTTTGGCTCTATTTTCCTATGATGTAGAAAGAGAAGACTTGTCGAGACACTTGAAAACTTGTCTTATTCATGATGATCACAAGGCTGCTTAAAACCCTTTGTTAATGTTCGGGTTATTCAATCCCTAAATCTGATATGAACAAATATTTTGATTAATCACAAGGAGAAAACCAACTGATATCGAGAGTTAAGCTCGGAAAGTGTATAGGGACGATCCTTGATGAGACCGGATTTTTTTTTGAGATTTGTTTGTGATTTCGACCGGACCATTTCTGGTTGCCTACGTTCCCTCCATTATGAAGAGCTCAGGTCGCCGTAGTTCGGGCTTATCCCGAATGAAAAGAGAACGAATGTTGAAGTTCGAGGATCTGAGGACCTTTGGGGATTTTGAAGATTTGGAGGATTGAATAACATATCCCCTTAGTGTGTCCATGAAAGACACGGATGTGAAGTCCCAGTGGGGCGTCCACGGCAAGTGTTTGTGGAGTAGAAATGAAATATGCTCACATCAGGTTTGAATTTGCACAATCTTTGATTGATAATTTTGAACCAAGATGAATTAGATTCCGATTTAAGCAAGCAATGAAGCATTAATTTGATTTAGATCTTAAAGATTTTACAATGAAATTGCTATCCGATAGGAATTGCAGCTGGGTTTCCGGGCTTCGACGGCCATCGGGTAATTTTGGAAGTTATGACCTCTTAAAGTGAGAGGTCGGCCGGGCCTTTTGTCGACTGAACCTCTAAAGATGAGAGGTTGGCTTGTAGGGATGTGTTTGGGAAATCTATGGCGGGGAAGATTGATTGCCTCTAAGAATGAGAGGTCAAATTTTTGACTTTGGCCAAAGGCGAGGGTAATGGGAGTATCCTCTAAAATCGAGAGGATGGCTTGGGATTGATTTAAGGTAATGGTGAGAGGAAGTCCAAGCTATCGACAACTTTTTGCGATCTTGCGAGAATTCAGGCTCCTTTTTGATCATTGGAGAGTTTCTTGAGAAGTCGGGGACTTTTGAGTTCTTCTCTTTTTTTTTTGTTTTTTTTTTGTTTTTTGTTTTTTGTTTTTTTGTTTTTTTGTTTTTTTGTTTTTTTGTTTTTTTGTTTTTGACTTGGAAAGCCTCCTGAGGAGTTGAGGATTATCTTTGTCCTTCCTTCATGGCTTGAGATATTTTGCGCATCGCCGACTCTCGAAGCTAACTTCTTGGGCTCGCTTGAACTTTCTCTCAGTAAGGAGCAAAAATGATGGCTAAACCGGGTTTCAAAACACGCCGATCTTGAAATTAAAGGGTATTGTTTAGTGAGGGTGAGGTAATGGCTTTCCTATGGGTGAAAGGCTTCAACCGCAATCCCTACCGGATGACCTAAACGAGATTAAGTCTTCATTGCTTGCTTAAGCTTTTAAATGAGAAAAGATCCATGCAAATTCATCGAGCAACGAGAGGATGATGATGAAAGGGATGTGAGCATATGAGATGCAAGATGGGGAGTTGGTAAGCCCCAATTTGGGAAGGATATCAATTGGTTTTCTCACTCCGATTAATTTAAATATTAATCATTTCAAAGAATTAATGGTTGAGCAAAGACAAGTGATCATCTAGGATAAAACCATTTCAATTAAGTGTAACGTGGGTGTGCAAGTGATGTCTCGAGTCTAGCAAGAAAAGAAGAAAGACTTATATATATATAAATTTTAAATGATAGTTAAGCTATCTTTCCACAACATTCGAGGTGGACAAAACCGACAAGTGTCCAAGATGGACTTAGGTGAAAGAAAACTACTAGAACCTACGAAGGTTGACTAAAAGACTATTTTAGAGATAGGTAGCCCCTAGTCTAGCCGCTCTTTGCTGTTGGACCATGCATCTATTCTTCGACGCTGGAGATGGGAGCTATTGCAGGTCTTTCCATCGGGACTTCTTCTTGCTCAATCCAACCATTTTCCTTGCCTGCGATGACTGGTTCATTGACCTCGCAAAGGGACGAGTCAAACTCCATTGTGCCCACGAGGCTTGAACCACCAAACTCGATCATGTTGACACTCATGTTGTTAGGGAGCGGGTTATTGATAGTATTAGGCCCTTCAGGCATCTCTAACCTCCCTTGCTCAATCAAACTTTGGATTGCCTTCTTTAGGGGGACGCAATCATCTGTCAGATGCCCATGGTACTGATGAAAGGCACAATGCTTGGAGGTATCCAAAGGAGCATTGGGGTTTTTGGGCTGATAATTTTCCAATGGCCGGAGCAAGCCTTCTTTTACCAAACCTCTGAAGATATTACTCAAAGGCATCCCAAAGTTTCTCAAGTCTTGGAGCCGGGATCTGGATGCATCGGGTTTCTTGGGAACAAAGGAAGTGGCATTGTTACATCCGTCCCGCATAGCTAATCACTTCTTTACCTTTTGGTCAAGTGAGCCGTGTTGGAGGTGGAAGAAACCCGGTATCAGAAGGTGTGCGCAATGGCCGCCGATTGTAAGCCTTTTCAAACTTAGCCCGAATTAACCATTGCACGCAAGTCGCCGTAGGAAGTGACCGAGGAAGCTCTCAAATGCGGCTTCAAACATGACCGAAAGATGTCTAACCGCTCTTCGTCGAGAGGGAGGAATGGCCATTTCACCGAGCTTTAAGTTCCACCTTTTATAGAAATCCCCAATATTCTCATCGTGGCGCCGCACCGTTGTCTGTGTCAACTCTCGTTTGTTTCCCATTCCAAGTTGGCTTTATACTTATCTCGTGAAAGTACCGGTAATCTGCTCCCAAGCAGCCCTAGCTTCAGGATGCAATCGGAAAAACCATTTCAAAGCCCCCGACTTCAAAGAGAGATCAAGTAGTCGCCCAACCGCCGGTTTGTGCATCCCTTAGCTTTCATTGCCAAAGTGTAGGTGTCCAAGTGAGTTTTAGGGCACGCACTTCCATCAAACAGCTCGAGATTGGGCATCACGAACTTGTGAGGCAGGGGTACAATTGAGTCAGATCTGTAGGCCGAAGAGCGGTGTTCCTTTTGACGGTCAATTCAGCGACCTGCGCTTTCATTTCCTTTTGTTGCTCCATAAAACCAAGCCAATTGGGGATCCAAAGGTGGAGCGGGAATGCTCGAGCCGATATTTGAGCCAGGAAGAGGACTAGCCGTTGGTGGTGCATTGGTGGAAGGAATACCATATCCCGGAGCATAGGTGAAAACCCGTCCTTGGCCCCAATTTCCCCGGGGAGTGTAGGTAGGAGCTTGGGCAAAGGGATAGAATCCAAAGGACTTGCCGTTGGCTTCCAATCGGCAGTGGAAGATGGAGGCAGATCTGAGGTAGCCGATGGCTTGGATTTCCTGAGTGAGGCCCATAAGTAGAGCTTAAGTGCGGGCCGCCGTCCCCGGTTGTTGAATTGCATGGTGGTTGTGGCGAGGATGCATAACCGAGAGGATACTGTGGTCCTGATGATTCTGATGAAACTGGGATGGGGGCTTGGTAACCCATAGAAGTCTGAGTGAGAAATGGATTTGTGAAAGCTGTGTGAGGAGCAGCTGAGCTTATACCGTTCTGAGGAGGGACTCCTGACTGTGGCCCAGAACCAGACTGTGGCGGCATTCCGAACTGCGGCTGTTGCTGTGAAGGTCCGGATTGATCGGTTCCGAACTGAGGTGGGATTCCAATTTGTTGGGGCATTCCGAGGTATCCCCAACCATGAGAAGACATTCCGTACTGACTCTGCCCCCACTGAGGAGCTGCGAACTGATTCGTTCCGTCAGGCTGCGCGGATCCAGTGGTCTGACCCAGAGATCGAGGAACATGGGTTCTGGTAGCATCGAAGGAGGTTGGTGGTGGCATCCTGGAGTAATCGGGGCGACCAAGATTGGGATTGGGGTCCTCTTCTTCTTCCACGGTGAAGGTGCCATCGGGGTTGAGGCTGGCGGTCAAACCATGACTCTTAATAGCCTCCATAAGGCTATTCAGCTGTGCTTCTTGTCGCACTCTCATCTGTTCTGCTAACTGATTCCACTGTTGTTCTGTCTGAGGCGTCCCGGGAGGCGGAGTGACGTTGTCCCCATCGTTACCAGCTGATGCAGACATTCTGAAATTCGGAGTCGGAACAGACGGTGAAGCCGACGATGCGCTTAACTCTTCCCAACCGATTAAACGGTGACCCGGTGCCCGAAACCAACCTTTGTGAGGAGTCATGGGAAAGACACGAGGGTTCAGATGTATGGGAATTGAAGGAGGGTAGGTGTTTGGGCTTTGGGCTCATGCAACATGCAGTTATTTGTTCACGTTTACTTAAAACATGTTTTATTAACCTAATCGGTTGGAAAAGATTTCTCCTTTTTTTTTTGCAAACTACTGCGGATCTCGGATCGCCGGGCCCCGTCACTACGACTATAAGCCCCTCGTATTCCACCTGTATTTCGACCTCCCAGGGTGGACAGCCTCGGGCGAAGGTCCTATTGGGCAAGCGGGTCCCACCGACCGAAAATGAAAACGATCCTAAAAGTCTGGCGGATAATCGAGTCTTAACGAGCATTCGATGTAAATTACGGACAAAGCTGACGTCAAAGTCAAGATCATGTCCGAGGGCTCGACGAAAAGTCGGCATGATTTGGACTGATGAATGTCCATAATTGATCTTGACTTGTCGTCAGTTAAGCCGTAATTAGGCATGGAATAATCATTAATCCTTGATGACTCAGTGTCAATGCTGGGAGTCAGTGTATAATTTGTGCGCCGAAGCCGAAGTCAAGGCGCCGGTCAATATCTTGGTCAAAGTCCGCGGCGGAAAACCGGCAACTTCGACCGATTAGGGTCCCCGAAAGATATTGAGTCGGTATGCCGACAAAGGCTTGAAAGGAAAGGTCTATACACGGACGGGGCATGACACGCACTGCACTAAAAACCAACCGGGTCTCTGACAAAGTGTGTCACGGACAAGTGCATGGTCGACACGAGGCTCCATGGGATGTTTGGGTAGTCCCGTGCTCGTCCGAGAGGCGTAATAAGACCAAACGGACCGCGACAAGGATTTCCCGGGTTAGTGGACGTAGTGTGCGTGCACAGACGGTCACGTGCGCGTAGTGTGCAAGCAGTCTATCTTCTTTTTCTGAGTAAAATAGGAAAAAAAAAATTATGTGTCTTAAAAATATGATGCATGATTTTTTTTTGAAAATTTTCTTTTTTTTTGAAAATCCTTTTTTTTTTTGAAATTTTTTTTTTTTGAAATTTAATGAACACATAAGCACATAAGTACAAAAATTCCAACAGTTAGGGACATGGTTCCGACAGTCAAAATTTTGACTTTTTCCGAGGCGGCCAAAACAACACGAAAATGTGCAAACCCGGTACACACACACATACACAAAACAAAGGATTTTCAAATGTCGGGACGGAAGCTTGACCCTCAAAAGTTTTTCTTTTTTTTTTGAAAAGATAAAACTTGTTTTGTCCCCAGCGGAGTCGCCACTGTGATGTACCCGATTTTTTTTGAAATCAAACGAAGTCGCCACGCCATTTTTGTTTTAAGGGCCAAAACTTTGAAAAATACCCGATATTAGAAATTTGGGTTCGGAGGTCACGTTACGCGTCGGGAAGGACGTTAGTGTGCACCCGGCGCGCCTCGCAAAACGAGTCTTCCAAACATTTGAAATCCTTTTGTTGTGTTTGTGTGTGTGTGTGTTTTGACCAAAATAATTTGAAACTGAGAAAAGTAAAAATTGGGATATTTTCTTAAAACTTTAAACTGATCCCATGATTTTTTTGGGTGATTTTTGGTTTGAGATTTGGTACTCAAAAGACCTCTTGAAGTTGAAAAACACTTCTGCCAGAAGGAAAAAGGCAGCAGACACCTGATTTTGAAATGGACTTTAGGGCTTCAAAAACTCAGAATCTGGGAAAAGTCCGAGAATGAAAGTTGCTTAGAACACCTTAAATAGGGTTTCTTCAAAGGAACCTTCCATTTTGGGGGTGATTTGAGGGACCAAAACCTTCTGGAAATCTCAGATATGAAATCTGGATTTCCAGAAACTGATGAACTGACCTTTAAAAGAAAATTAGAAAAAAGGAGTTTTACTCACACAAAAAATAAAATAAAAATATGTCTGGAAATATCTGGATGTTGGCTACAAAAAGTATTTTGTAGTCAACATCAAATTCCAAGTTTTACTGGGTCTAAAAAATAGGAAAATGGACTGAGGTCCCAGAACAATGCTACTGGACAGCAAGATGTTCTTGAGGGAAAATGTGATTTTTGGGGGATTTGCATCTATGTTCACCCCATTTCCATCCCTAGACTTGATTCCACTACTTTGTGTTAAGTGGTTATCATATTCAAGTCATCCTTGGGGAATTTATGGGGTTTAAACATGTCCTTTGCAAAGGGAAAGGGGGTATTTTGTAGAAATGAAATTAAAGAGACAAATCAACTAGAGATTTAAAATGTGGACCATTTGAGATGGTCATTCATGAAGATGAACTTCAAGATGACCATCTTGGGTCAAAACTTAAGTTAAACTAGACATCAAGTAGATCCAAGTAAGAAGAACAAGATGAACAATAAGTTAAAAGAGGATTTTAGGGTTTTGAGAAGGAGGGCTTTACCAATGGTGACACCCTATCTTCCTAGGCTTGGAATTTGACTTGAGGAGTATCAAGATTTGGTGTTTGAGTAGGTGTTTGAAGGGATTCAAGACTTGGATGTGTTTGGTGTTTGATTGGGAAAGATTCAAGAGAAAATGGTGGCAATCTAGGGATTCCCACTGTTTTCTCTCTATATTTCGCCAGAGGTTGTTGCTGTGAGCCAAAATGTGTTGTGTAAACTGAGAGAGGAGGGTTCAATTTATAGTCCCCTGTGAGAGGCAATCCTATCCGCGCGGAGGGTATCGTCAGCGTGCACTGTTCATCTGCTACAGTGCTGGCTTTTGGACAGGAGGAATAATCTTTTTAAAATTCAAACCGAAGTCGTTTTCAACTTACCAATTCGGGTTTTTTCCATTTCTTTTGCTTTTTAGGATTCCTTTCTTGGTTTAACTTTAAATGGCAATGCCCATTTTACCCTTGCTTTGTTAGAAAGGTTAGGGTTTGTTAGAAATGTTGGAAATATTAAAACTTTCGTTAATTTTCTAACGAAAATACTAACGGCTCAAATTGGAGCACTTACAGCACCAAGCTTCTTTGATGATGAGGAGTAGAAAGCAAGAAAATTTTATGAACAACAAAATTAAGTATCGATTGACACCACTACAATTGCCATTTTTTGCTCAGGTGCTAGATAGAGCTCGTGTGATTGAACGTGAGGGTATCGACTATCATAGGAAGAAGGACGAAATAATAGGGGATCGGATCGTGATGTTGGAAAAGGTCGGGGTTAATCCAGTGGACACGTCAACTATTGGGGAGAGTCTGAAGAAAACCGCAATAGGGGTGCACCTATGACTCATAATAGCTTCCAAGGCAAGAATCAGTATAATGGATACAATGGATAGAAGGGCCAAACAAATAATCAGGGGGCATTCCAGCGTTGTAGCATATGCAGTAAAAACCATCTGATGACTGACAAGTGTTATTGGAATACATGGGTTATTTTAATTGTGGCAAGAAAAGACATAAGGCAAGGGAGTGCCCGGAACTAAGTAAAGTGGCATCTACAAGGGGGTCTGGTAGTGGAAACAAGGAGAAACCAATTGGGCAAGGAAGAGTTTTCACAATGACTGTTAGGGAAGTTGGAGCCTCCAAAGATGTGGTGGCAGGTACCATTCAACTATGTTCTCGTAATGTTTACTCTCTTATCTATTCTTGCGCTACTCATTCTGTCATTTCTACAAGTTTAGCTGGTTGTATGAACTTAATTCCCGAATAGTTAAGTTTGAACTTAGTAATAGACACCCTAACAAATGAATCGATTCAAGTAACTTTGGTATTCAGATCTTGTTCGTTAAGGTTGGGAGAGAGAGAAATGCCGATAGATTTGATATGCTTGGACATTCAGGATTTTGATGTAATTTTAGGTATAGACTGGCTTGCTACCTACCATGCTAGGGCGGATTGTTACGAGAAGGAAGTAGTGTTTTGTCCCCGAGGTGGACCAGAATTCTATTTTAAAGGCTCAAAATCTAAAAAGACATCAGGGTTAATATCATGTTTAAGAGCTCGAAAACTTCTTAGAAAGGTTTGTGAGGGGTATCTAGCTTATATTTCTGATGTTAGTAGAGAAGGAGTTAAGATTGAATCAGTCCCAATTGTTAGAGAGATTGAAGATGTTTTTCCAGAGGAGTTACCGGGGATACCACCAGAAAGAGAAGTAGAATTTTCAATCGATTTAGTTTCGGGGACATCACCTATTTCTAAGGCACCGTATAGAATGGCACCCGTAGAGCGTAAGGAGTTAAAAGAATAATTATAGGAGTTGTTAGAGAAAGGGTTGATTAGGCCTAGTGTCTCGCCTTGGGGTTCTCCTGTGCTATTTGTGAAAAAAAAAGACGGGTCAATGAGGCTCTGTATTGATTACCGTAAGTTAAATCGGGTTACATTAAAGAATAAATACCCACTGCCAAGAATTGATGATTTGTAACGACCTGAGCCCGAATCCCGACCCGCTACGTAGGCACCACACACTGCCTACGAACCACCTCCTTAATTAGGTTAACCACAGCCCATCACAGACCTCCAAAAGTCCAATGGATGATTTGATTCTTAGTAGTAGTGTATGGGCCTTCTATATCACAAATTGAGATACGGCTCCAGGATTTGCATTCCTACTGATGAAGGGATTAAGCAAGAAATATTAGAAGAAGCTCATTGTTCTTGATCTTCTGTGCATCCTGGAAATACCAAGATGTGTAGAAATATGAAATAAACATATTGGTGAAATAATATGAAAAGGGAGATAGCTGATTTCGTGTGTAGGTGTCTGGCATGTCAACAAGTCAAGTGTGAACATTAACGACCAGGCGATTTATTGCAATTGATGTCGATTCCAGAATGGAAGTGGGAACACATTACTATGGATTTCATAACCGGGTTACCCAAGACACTTAGAGGGCATGATGCATTATGAGTGATCGTAGACAGGTTGACTAAGTCAGCCCACTTTCTTGTGATACGAGTCAGAGATTCATTAGAAAATCTAGCAAAGTTGTATATAGACGAGATTGTGAGACTGCATGGGGTACCGGTATCTTTTGTGTAGGATAGAGATGCGAGGCTCACATTAAAGTTTTGGGGAAGTTTACAATGAGCTTTGGGAACTCATTTGAACTTGAGCACCGCATTTCACCCTCAAACAGACAGACAGTCGGAACGAACCATTCAAACTCTAGAACATATGCTTAGAGCATGCTCATTAGATTGGAGGGGTTATTGGGATGAACATCTTACGTTGGTGGATACAATAACAATTTCAACTCCAGCATTGGGATGGCACCATATGAAGCCTTGTGTGGGCGAAAGTGTTGTTCACCTACTTGTTGGGACGAGGTGGGCTAGAGGAATTTATTGGGACCAGAGTTAGTTCAAGTAACATCGGAGAAGGTTCAGTTAATTAAGAAGAGATTGTTGACCACTCAAATAAGACAGAAGTCATATGCAGATCGGCGGCGTCGTGAACTCAACTTTGAAGTAGGGGAGCATGTGTTCTTAAAGATATCCCCTACAAAAGGTGTTATGAGGTTCGGTATTAGAGGTAAGCTCATTCCTAGGTATGTGGGACCTTTCGAAATTTTGGATCGGGTTGGAGAAGTAGCATATCGCTTAGCTTTACTGCCTATGCTTTTGGGAGTTCACAATGTTTTCCACATATCCATGTTACAAAAATATGTACCAGACCCGAGTCATATTATCGAATTTGAGCAACTACGATTCCGAGAATACCTAAGCTATGATGAAGAGCCAATTAAACTTGTGGATAAAAAGGATCAGGTACTGCGAAATCGAGTCATTCCTACGTAATGGTTCAATGGAGCAATCATACTGAGAGGGAAGCAACTTGGGAGTTAGAAAGCGAAATGTGAGAAAAGTACCTCCGGTTATTCAACTAATAAGGTACGCCAAGTTTAGAGGATTAAACTTTTTTTAAAGGGGTAAGAATGTAATATATTTCAAAAAATAAATAAATAATAAATTAATTAACCAACCAAATAATAAATAATATATCTAATTAGAATAAAAAAAGGTGGAGTTGATAGGTTAAAAATAGTTATCTGGTTAGTGGGAAGTTAGAGATAAGTGGGGAGTTAGCTATGAGTTGGGAGTTATTTAATTGGTGGAAGAGGATATCTGATCATGGGTAAAGACTCTGATAAATATAAATAGGGTAGTACTGCTTTTGGTAAATAGTTTTCATCACCAATATTACAATGACACTGCAAGAGAGAGAGAGAGAGAGAGAGAGAGAGAGAGAGAGAGAGAGAGAGAGAGAGAGAGAGAGAAAAGGAGATAGACGGTGCAAATTAAGAAGAGAGAAGCCGTATGGGAAAGAGAAATAGAGGTGGCGACGCGGCGGACATAATATAGTCTATTGAGGTTAGTGTTTAATTGATGTATGGTGGGTTTCCATACTTTTATGTATGTGCAATTGAATTAGTCAGTGTGGTCCATTGATTATTGGGTTTTGAGAAAGTCAACAAAAGAGACGAATGCCATTGTTTGTATGCGGGTGTGTGTGCGTTTGGGTATAAAATTGAAGTGCGTTGTAATATGAAAGGTTAATCATAAGGATGAGTTGTTTGAAAGTTGGATGGGCCGAGCCCTGAAAAAATTTATCTGTGAGAATTTTCTTTTTATGTAATTTTGTGAGTAACCTTTGTTGATATTTTTATGAGCATTAGTTAAATTAAGGTTTTTAAAATGGACAATAATTAATATGGGATGGAAACAAATGAAATAGTATGTGCTTGTTTATACCAAAATGCATGTTCTGATAAATAGGTTTTTAGGTCTTCTTTGATTAGTCACAAAACTACATTAAAGAAATTGGACTGGTAAAAGAACTAAGTGAAGGAAATAAAAAAAAATGTGGCACGAGAGAAAGTGGGTATATGTTAGTGGAGGGATATTCAAAAGTGATATTTGTATATGGAGTTTTTGTAGACGATAACTGGAGAAAACCAAGTGATGTAAATGGATCATTTTACAATTTGGAAATATGAGATGGTTCTGTATTAGTTTTAATTAGTAGGATAATTGAATTGGGTACGTATTTATGACCGTTCATTTGTTTGCTTAGATTATTACAAGCAAGATTAGAGGCAAGCGATCAGGAGTATTTTAGCTACCCAACAACGAGGTAAGGGATTAAGCTCTTAGTTACTTGATGTCTCATTCGATTTATACGATCTTCCGCATTCCTATTTTCGAACTGCAATAAAATAAATGTACCGAACATGGCGGTTACACTTTTGAAAAAATGACCTCCACTCATTGATTTTGTACGTTCTTGAATATCACTCTAATATCTCTTTTAACAAATATATTTGGTTAACTGAGATGCTTCCTTGTGATTATGATTTTGATGTTTATAAGATTATTATACACTTATTGAAGTACGATTTGAAATATGGTTTTTAACTATGATTTAATGGTGACGGTAGGTAACCTTTTATGATTTTGAAATGAACACAAAGTCGAACAACCCGTCATGGAGGTAACATTAAACTATGGCCTATATAGGCATTTGCACCACTGGTGGGGATGTTGTGAATGTGGGGGCCCAAATCTTTTTTGTGTTTCAATTTGGATTCACTTGAGTTTGAAAACATTCGGTTTAATTTGAAAAACGGAGTCGCCACGCCATTTTGATTTCCTCAAAACTTTGAAAAAAAGGAATTAGGGTTCGGAGGTTAAGTTACCCCTTGGGAAGAACGGATCGTCGTTCACCCAAGGTGCCTTGCCGAAGCAAGTCTCCCAAGATTCTATTTTTCGTGCTTGCTTGCGTGCTTTCTTGTGTGCTTGTGTTGAAAAGAGGGAGGGGGAATGTTCCAAGTTGTCTTCCGGACGTATAAACCATTTAGTTGGTTATCACTCGGGATTCCTTGGATTTTTATGTGTTCGGGACTTTGATCCCGTCCTCATCTTGGACTTGTGATCATCACTATTTGACCTTGGGTCATGTGTGATCTAGAGAAGGACTCTCTCTTATAGTCCAAAATGAGGTTCTTTAGAAAGGAGTATCCTTAGCCCATCAATCCTACATCTTGAGACGATTGAGCTTATATAGGGACTATTATGCTCGTCTCAAGTGATGATAGGAGATATAGGGTTCAAGGTTTATCCCTTTTTAAAGAGATTGTGGCACCTTTAATGGAAGAAATGATGTAAAGATAGGATGTTTACACCGGTCCGCTCCAAGAGATGCATCCAAATACCAATGGGGGACTAGGGGAAGGGTATAAAGATTAGATCTTTATGCTCTTCCTATGCTTTTCGTGCCTTAGGAAGGTCACTAAGCAATCCTAGGAAAGAGAGATCCAATCATGAGGGACATGAAGGATGCATTCTATACTAAAAATGACATTTTTAATGAAAAATATGACATTTTGGCGCAAAGGATGCTATTTGTTTGCAAAGGATGCTTTATGATATTAAAGAAATGATCTTTAACGCAAAGGATGCATCTTTATGTGTAAAAATGAAATTTCAAGTGCAAAGGATGCAACTTTTATGCAAAGATAACATTTTTATGAGCAAAGTATGCATAAAGATATCATTTTTAGGAGCAAAAGATGCTACTTTAATGCAAAGGATGCAAAAGGAGGGGGATATGATTTACACGCTTAAAGATATGACCTTTAATGACAATATACCAAGTCCCAAACAAATATATAGTAATATGTAAAGCAAGGAGCAAATATATCACATATATACAAGCATAATGTATGATAAAGGGGATGAGAGGTTACCAATGGTGGTGACCTCTTTCTCTTTGAAGTTTGCCTAGGAAAGGGACCAACTTTTGGAGGTTTTAAGGAGGAGGGAGGTGGTTTTGGCACTCTTCACTCTCTGTATTTTCGTAGTGGTATTTTGGCAGAGTTTCAGTGCTGAAAACTGTATATCAAAATGGGTAGAGGAGGCCTCTATTTATACGCACTCTGGGAAAAGCTAATGAAGCCGTGCGGCTTGGAGTTCTGGCCTAATGCAGCCGTGCGACATTATCCACTATGACTCAGCACCTTTCTAGAATCATGCAAGGTGGCCTTCTAGAAGGGTTTTTATATTAAAGGAAAACGTGGTTTTTTAATTCCAAGTAATTTCTTCACCCCTCGGAAGGTTCGGAACAATTCCCGAATTGCTCCTGAACTTTAGGAAAGTCCGGGGAATTGCCGGAAAACTTAATCGAAAGGCATGAGCCAGATTTGGGTACTTACAAAAGCTCCTCGGCAACGTCACTTGCAGGGCGAGTGGGGTTGTCGATAGAAAAGGATCCAATCTGGCGAATGCCGAGACGGATTGGGTGACCAAGGTGGTCGAGTGGCTGAACATTTAGAGGGCTACCTACGTATCCTGAATGGGAATTAAGCCATAATCGTAGTTTGGAATAAGATCCGCTGAGGAAGGGAAAAGAGAAACTGATCTCTTGCTGGGGAAATAGAAGAGAAAGTGACCTGGGAGGTCAAGCGACTGATCCTACTGGGGATATGCTAGAAGTGACCGATGTGGTCGGATATCTAGACCTCTATGAGGGGCTACTTCACCACTGAGGCGTGACGAAGGAACAGAGTGACCGTTGTGGTCGGATGACTGGACCTTTTATGAAAGGCTCATGCACTACTAAGGAGTGAGGCATGAAAAGGGTGACCAATGTGGTCGGATGGCTGGACCTTTATGAAAGGCTACCTACGTATCCCAGAGGAATCAAGCCTTGGTCGTAGTTCAAGCATCACTAGATAGCTAGGAACGATGTCTAGGATCCTTGAGGTTTTGACAATTAATGGAGGTTGTCACCTGAGGAGACTAAAGCTTACGTCACTATCGAGTGGATAGAGGTAGCTGGAGTTAGGAAAACTTGAGCGTACTTCTCAATCTGTGATAGAGGTAGCTTAAGTTTGGAGAACTTGAGCGTACTTCTCAATCTGTGATAGAGGTAGCTTAAGTTTGTAGAACTTGAGCGTACTTCTCAATCTGTGATAGAGGTAGCTAAAGTTTGGAGAACTTGAGCGTACTTCTCAATCTGTGATAGAGGTAGCTTAAGTTTGGAGAACTTTAGCGTACTTCTCAATCTGTGATAGAGGTAGCTAAAGTTTGGAGAACTTGAGCGTACTTCTCAATCTGTGATAGAGGTAGCTAAAGTTTGGAGAACTTGAGCGTACTTCTCAATCTGTGATAGAGGTAGCTAAAGTTTGGGTTTCGACAATTCAGAGGTTGTCACCTAGCATTATTCCGTTATAACGGAAGTAACGGAGGCGACTTGGGAGAGAAATTAATTCTTCTTGGAGATCACGGATATACTTGGGATCACAGCATTACTCTAGTTAAAAAATAACGGGAGTTGTATGCCCAAGTGGAAAGTCCAAGGGCAAAGATGTAATTTCTGCTCAGAGAAAAATAAGCCGCCCGGCATGAGACGGGGGCAAAAGAGGCCGTACGGCCAGAAGTTTATTTTCACCAGTTTATTTAAAACTGGAGTTGGACGAGCATTGGGCACCGTTGCCACCCTTCTGCTGCCGAGGAATAGAGAGAGAGGAGAGAAAGAATTTTCGAAAATCCTTCAATTCCTTTGCTTCTTTTGATTTAGATGGATCCGAAAGGGAATCCGATGCCTAGGCAAGCACGGAGGAACATCTTCGAGGCCGCTCGAAGGAGGAGGAGGGAGCTTGTTCGAACGGAGAGGAAGTATGACTTCAATACGCCTCCATCGGAGCTTTATCCCGGTAGGGGAGAGCACAAATCGACGAAACCTCAATCGGTTGGGGTAAGCATTCTTGATTTGCTCAATTCCGTCCATTTTGATTGAATTTTGATTGATTTTAGGGCTTGACCTGAGTTTTAGGAATTTTTGAATTTTTCTAGGATTTTTGATGATGATTATGAAATTTTGATGATTAACCTATGAGGCTAAGAAGATAAACGAACATGCATGTGCAATTTATTTAAAAAATAATGAGAATGACCCATTTTTTTTCGAAAATAAAGTAAGAAAAATAATTGTCTAAAATGTGATGGAGTTCTTGCATGTGCTAGAACTAGGTCAATTTTTTTATCATGGATGAGGAAACGGGATTTTGGACGATGAAAAGGATTCATGCATGCCATTTTTTGAAAAAATTAATGCTTATGTGCAAATAATTTTGAAAATCAGAATTTTTTGCTTAGGAGAGCAATGTGCTTGACATGATGTGTTTCAAATGATGAAAGACACATTTTCTATGCAAAGGATACTAAAAAAAAATTATGAATGCTTTTCTTTGAAAATATGCTCACTTTTGAATATATGCATGCTTTTGAAATAAGATGAAGGATTGACACATTTATTTTTGTTGTGTTCTCCTACAGGAGAACAAGTCCAGGGGACCTTCTGAGGTTGCTGTGAAGCTATGGGAGAGGATGCCCGACTTTGAGAAGGATGGGGTGAACCCCAAGCAGCTAGTGAGGGCTACCGGCCTTGATTTGTTCATTGAGGCTATTGGCAGAGGCATTCATGTGACCTCGAAGAGTAAGGGCTTGATCCAGGCCCTCTCGGAGTTCTGGTGGGACACCACCCACAGCTTTCACCTTAGCTGGGGGGAGCTTACAGTGACGCCAGCAGACTTTACTGCTATCACTGGCTTGCAGTTCACCGGGAGGCCTGTGACTTGGAGGGACCATATCACGGCAGAGGAGTTTAGGGCTCTGGTTGGGTTTGACCTCCAGCCTAAGGGGCTGGGGATGGAGACGAGGAATGTTGAGGTGGCAGTCCTGAACTGCATGCAGGGATTTGCCGCCAATGAGGTGACTGCCCACCAGCTTGCGAGAGCTTTTCTGTGGTTGATGCTGTCAGTCACCATCTTTGCTAATTCTGGGACTTTGGCTATGCTGTGCCTTCTGGACTCCTTGGAGGATGTGGATGAGATTGGGACGGTCTCTTGGGGTGAGGCCGGATTGGCGGAGCTTTACTTCTCCTTGGACATGTACAGCCGGAACAAGGCTGCCTCTATGGACTGCTTCTCCTTTGCGCTTGAGGTATTCTCACCTTCTTTCCTTTCTCTTTTCCTTTCTGTCTTTGAGACTTTATGAGAGAAATGACCCTTCTATGTTTTGAACACGCAGGTCTGGTTTTGCGAGGTGATCAGGTTCTTTCCGTGGAACCAGCAGAGTGATTCTACCATCGTCCCTGCTATGATCCGTTGGAGGGGAGATGCTAGAGACAAGTTCACCGGGAAGACCCGGATCACTTTTGACTACAAGATGGTGAGACCAATCATCAACAGGGATGGGCATGATGGAGTTGACTTCTACCCTTGGGGGAGGTACCCGAAGGTTCTGCTAGGGGATGCCGTGGAGGCAACTAGGTAGAGGAGATGGCTGACGGGCCTGACATGTGATGTCATTTATCTGGGGGACCGCTTTTCCAGGCAGCATGGCCATGTCCCTCCATTGGATGCCATTACTCCTCACGATCCTCCAGCACGGATGCTGCAGCCCAAGGATTGGTCGGCGGATGACATTGCTAGGCATCAGGCAGGTGTGGCGGCTGAGGAGTATTTTGACTTGGCTACCCCGTATGCTACCTTCGTGGAGCAGCGGCTGAGGATGCCACATAAGCTAGTGAAGCTAGCTATTGCCCAGGGGTACGGGGAAGCTGAGCCTACTGACCCGCCGATGCCTCCTGCTCACCTTTCTTATGTGGTCAACGGGGTACCGAGGAGGTTTATGATACCTGTTCCCGACACGAGGGAGACCCAGTATACTTTGCCGCCTGACAGCACTGTGAGTACACTTTAGGGTCTTTTCCCTTTTTCAGATTTCTTTGCTTTCTGCAATTCCGAGATTTTTCTGAGATTTTCTTCTCTTTTCTCAGGTTCCAGCTCGTACTTATGACGGCTTGGTGAGGCAGAACAGGGGATGGAAGGATGTGTGCCGGTCCCTCGTGAAGAAGCTGGCTTGCGTTTCCAAGGCTGCAGTGAATGTGCAGGAGCCTGTGCGCAAGAGAAGGCACGTCGAGAGCACGACATCCACCTCATCAGCCTCAGAGTACTCTTCTAGTGCCATGCCTCGGGGACAGGGACCCAACGCCGGCATCCTGGAGCAGCTAGATGAATATGAGCATGTGAATATCCATCTTTCTGATGTGAGTGACAGCGAGGATTTGATGAGGGAGACGAGCTTCTACGAGCTGAGTAGCGACGACGAGGAGTCGGAGGCCTAGGAGGTCCTTAGGGTTGATCTAATGGGAAGGAAACAAACAATGAACAATTTTATGCACATTTTGTTTATTTTTTGCTTTATTTGGGCGCCGATGGGGCGAAAACAATGTATTACTGTTTTATTTGCTTTTCTAATTTATGCTTTATGAATTTGCATATTACTTGAGCCTCGGGGCAATTTTTTGCTTGGAATCGGGGCTGAAACTGGGCCAAAATGATTTGTGATGACACATAACTGCATGGTTGGTGTTTGGATATGTTTTTGTACAGGTTTTTGTTGGAAAAGTGGGGTGAAAACTCCCTTTGGGCAGCAACTTGGGTTGCTGCAGATTTTTTTCTGCAGAGAGCAAATGAGGCCGTGCGGTCTGGACCTGAGGGCAAATGAAGCCGTGCGGCTAACAGTTCTGTCTGGACTGGTTTTTTTAAAAATAAAATCAAGGCTTGGCCATTTCATTTCATTTTCACTCTAGACTTGTCCCAATTGATCCCAGAGCCTATTTCTGACCGAAAGACATCAACTTTGATCATCTTGCATTGGAGAAACCCGTCAGATTGCAAAAGGGGAAAAGAGACCGTTTTCTGTCCGATCTTCAATCTTGGGTGAGACATAACTTTCAATCTCACAAGGGGCTGTTCGATACTACCTTCAAGATCAAATCTTTATGGCATTTGAAGGATCTCCCACCTGATTGGGACCTTTTGAGAGCAGCAGCAAAGTTCTGGGATGTCCGTAGACACGTTTACTGCTTTTCTTACAACGAGCTTGTCCCAACCTATGAAGACTTTTGAGCCTTGATTGGGGGTCCAGAAATTGAGGCTATATCGATTCCTCTGATCGAAGACGTGCCGGTGGCGGCAAAGTTGGCATCTTTTCTGCAAATCTCTCTGGGAGAGGCTGAGGGGATGATGATAGCTCCGGACAGGATTGACCTTTCTGATATCCCGGGCAGGTTTGGATCTCCGGATATGGCTACGACCACGGTGGCTATGGATGCCTTTATCCTCTGCGTATTCTCATCTCTGTTCACTGCTGAGTCCGTGGGGATTTGTCATGGTGGCCTCTTGGACATGGTTAGGGATTGCAGGGCTGGGAAGGATATTATCCCACTGGTTTTGGGTGAAACCCTTCACGGCATTGACAGGATGGCTAGAGGAGACCATTTCATGAGGTCTGGGAGCCTGGCTGTGTTGACTTTATGGCTGCAGGAGAGGCTCGGGGCTTTGTCAGGGGCTTTGCCGACTCAGTGCCCTTGGGTGATTTCTCAGAGGGGTTCGCCTAGGCAGCAGGACCAGGGTGACTGAGAGCTGATGATGGCTAGGTTGTCCACTTCGGATATTCACTGGTGGGTACCTCACTGGAGGTTGCAGACCCGGAGGACATTTCAGGAGTCCTATGTGGTGAGGGTTCCAGGGTTTTCTTGGTCATCCTTCTACATACCCTGCTTGGTATCCAGGCAGTTCGGGGCCTTACAGGAGCCGTTGGGCGATTGGGAAGACATCTGTACCATGGAGGTGGTGCCTTTAGACATGAGGGATCCAGCCAGCTTCTCATTCTTCTCGAGGGCTTTGACATATACTGTTTTTCCACCCAGGGCCATTCTCAAGAGCAGGAAGAGTACCATCTTGACTACGGCCTACTTGGATTGGTATGAGAGGAAAATGGGAGCGACTCAGGTCATTTTGGGAGAGAGACGTCAGGCTTTATTGGGGGCTGACTGCGACTCGAGTAGGACTCTGAGGGAGACTGAAGCTAAGGCGAGTCGCCATAACCAGTCGGGTGACCTTATCAAAGACATGGAGGCTCGATATGAGAGGCTTTCTGAAGTCGCTCCCTTGACTGAGGCTCAGAGGGAGGAAGTGCGGACTCGTACCCGGGTTGAGAGGGCACTTATTGACACAGGTTTGATGGAGGCTCCAGTGAGGATACCGGAGATCGGGATGAGAGAGACCGACATCATAGAGAAGAAGAGAAAGAACACTCGACGAGGTCGAGGTAAAGGGAAGAAGACCAAAGAAGACTCAGTGAATGACAGCTGGTAAATCTTTTCTTAGGATTCCCTTATTGCCATTTTGCAAACACAGTAGTTTATTAGGCATTTTATTGTATTTTAGATCCTTGTAGCAGGTTAGCAGAGTCAAGAGTAGACCGTGATTGAACTCATCAAGAAGTTTTTAACTTGTATTTAACAAAGATATGATTTTAGAAATTAATCAAGACACATTTCATGGAAATTTCAGATGTCTTATTGATTGCTTAGGACCCGTTTCATGGAAACTTTATTGCCCTTTATTTATTGTTTAGACCGAACCATATATGGCTGCCTACGTTCCCCTTTTACAAGAAAGACTAAGGGGCTCAGGTCTTCGTAGTTCATTCTGGTGAACTATCAGGATTTTTACTTTTTTGTTCTCTTTTTTTTTTATGTGCAACCCTGTCTTTTGCCTAGATCGCCCTTTTTGGGTTTTCAGCCTAGCTGGGCATTACTCTTTTTTTTTGCACTAAGATTTTTTTTTCTCTTTTTTTTTTATTTCTTTTTTTTATATGTGCAACCCTGTCTTTTGCCTAGACCGTCCTTTTTGGGTTTTCAGCCTAGCTGGGTATTACTCTTTTTGCACTAAGTTTTTTTTCTTTTTTATTTCTTTTTCTTTTTTTTCTTTTTTTTTCAGACATAGTACCTTCGGAGCTTATCACCGTTGACTGGGTGGACAAAGGGATTGCCATCCAGGTCGGCAAGCTTCATTGCTCCTCCCGATAGTATCTTCTGCACCACATACGGGCCGATCCAAACGGGTTCCCATTTTCCCAGGGGGTTGTCTCTGGTAGGGGGCTTTACTTTCAACACTAAGTCACCCTCTTTGATGCCTCTGGTCTTGACTTCACTACTAGAAACTGTACTTTTACTGACGAAAATTTCCGTCGGTAAAGCTATAATTCCGTCGGTAATGTCTCTTTAGCGACGGACTGAGTCCGTCGGATATCATCGGTAATTTCTGGTTGGTAATACCGACGGACGGACTGTCCGTCGGTAAAGACATTTTACTGTCGAAAATGGTCCGTCGGTAAAGGAATCCACCGGCCGATAATCGGTGTTATTGCCGGAGATATTACCGACGGAATAATCCGTCGGTAAATACAGAATTTCCGATAGACTTATCCGTCGATAAATCTATTATCAGTTTTTATAAGAATTTACCAACAAAAATGTCCGTCGGTAAAGTGCACAGAATTTAAAAAAAAATTCTACATTTAAAAAACCACATGCAACCTCTTCAATCATCAAAATACCAACATTCAAATACAACTCAATTAAACATTACTAAATACATAAAAAAACAAATTAAACATTCATCAAATTCTCAAAAACTAATATAAAAACTACTTAAATATGATTACAAGCCAAACAAAAACAGGTTTAATGACCACGACTAAATGAAACATGCATACATTTGTAAGAAGAATTATTCAGGGGGAGGAGAGAGTGATTGAAAATTTTGAGGAACCTTGCAGCCTCAATCTCGCTGTCAAATAATCCAAGATAGATGTACCTACAACCAAATAGCCAGCATTATCAAGTACAACTTAAACTCATTACATTCTCATACAATATATATGATTACAATGCAAGTGCATATACAGATGAAACCATACATTAGGGGGAACCTGCTGCTGAGTTTGTGTATTCCTATACATGCACTTAGAACTACAAGGAGATAGTGATGCAAACTAAATGAACAGCTAATGAAACAGGAAGAACGCTTGCAGAAGCAAGAAAAATGAACCAAACCTGAAAATGAAGGATTGTAGTAACACTGAAAAGAAAAAAATTCATGTACTTGACAAGATCCCCCTCCCACCCACTTTTGAATAGAGAAATACTAAAGTCACAAAAAACTCTCACAAAATCTTGCTCACAAACAGTGTAGTCAATAAGTGATTGGATGTTGTGTTTGTAGGCCCCACTACTCAATAATTCAACATCCAATCAAGTTTTGCCAACTCTGTTTGTGGCTAAGATTTTGTGAGATTATTTTGTCCCCGTAGCATTGCTCTTTTGAATTAGCATTGCTCTTTTGAATAAGAAAACTAAATAGGTCAGGTCAGGATATGTAATGAAGCAAATATGTTTAAAAGTACTGGATCTTAAGAACATTTTTTTTTTGAAAGGAACTTTAAGAACATTAAAAAAAAGCTATCACACCATCTACTATATTTTGATAAATCAGTTTATGATTTAGTCGCTCATACTGTTCTACAGCTTCCATTTAACACTTCTAGGGAATTTCTATAGATCTTTCCTGAGTTTACAGTAAAGTTACATAATAAGGATAGAGTTTAATTAATATTTTCTTGTGGGGTGATTTATCGATTGGATAAAAGTAACATTTTTTTAGAGAATCCCTGCAAGGTTTAGGTTACATATTAAGCATTTTGTCAGAGAGACTTAGGTTTCAGTTCCATTTATTGTTTAGTTAGCTACTTAAATGATTGTCCCACTTCATGCTTGTATGTCTGTATGCATGTGCATGTGAAGGGGGAGAGAGAGAGAGAGAGAGAGAGAGAGAGAGAGAGAGAGAGAACATTCGTGTGCATTTGCTACATACCTTTACAAAAAGGGTACTTGGAGCCAGAATAGAATGGGCATCAACACCATTAAGATAGGCTTTGACCTCGGGTATGCCTGACCCAGCTGCTGCTGGGGCAATATAAGCACAAAGAGCTGCGGCACAAACTGCTAGTACCACATTACAGCCTGCGAATAATGTAAATGCCTGAAAATATCTGCACCGGAATAAGAAGAATGAATATTGTGTTGTAGAAGCCACTATCTGTGGCTTCTGCTAGCATAAAAGCAGCTTCAAAAAGAAAACAAAAATGTCAAAGCTCTGGGAAGAAAAGTAAAAACATTTCCTATTGAAGACGAGCCAAAAATTTCTTATTGTTGCCCATATCAGAGAATGATACAAATTTGTCAAATAACATGTCATTATTAGAGCAGGAGTAGATACTAAAATAAATATCCCCTCAAACTGTATGAAACACAGTTGGAGATGTCTACTGCATGAACTGACTGAGGTCTGTTTCAAGAAGATTTCAAGCTAGCTTTTTTACTTTATACAACAATCAAAAGTTGACATTAGATCACAAGACCGGATAAATTGCTAGACTTTAATTACATCACATTACTTCTAGATTGTGACAAGTGCAAGTGGGAGAAATTTTAACAAGTTCTTAAGTGAGGTTAACATTGCAGTTTGTGGCATCACAGGAAAAAGTTGGTCCAGGGAGACAAAAGCAGCGCAGTTCACATGATTTATCTCTTACCATATTTTTTAAACTGCTACTTCCTCCGTCCCAAAATGAATGCCCACAAATAAAGTAAATTTGCTCTTGATCAAGAGCAAATGTGAATTTTTTGGACATTCATTTTGGGACGGAGGGTGTACAATGTAGTAATAGAACAAATGAGTGAATGCAAATTCAATCCAATCTAACAATAATATTTGTCACCAAAGGTGACCTCTTTAAACAGAATCACCTCTATAAATTCATGGATTAAAAAAGTCTATGTGCACTCCATTAAATGAAGTATTTCAATCAATTTAGCCTAAAGGTGACACGCATTTAGAGAAATAAACCAGAAAAGTAAACCTGAAAAGTAAACCAGAATAAAATGAATGATAAAATAATTTTTCATTTAGTGTGTTTGCATCTTGTTCAAATGATTCATTATTAACTGTTGTTAAGTTTTGAGTTAATTCATCATTTGTTAAGTTGGCAATAAGGGGATAATCAGAAAGATCTGTCATTTCATTCAAAGCAAGAGGAAAGATGACATTGGTTACATATTCATAATCCTCAGGAGTGAGGCCTTCGGATGACTCGGAGGACTGGAATTCAAAGATTCCTGACTCAACTGACTCTTGACCCTACTGACTCTGGACCCTATACTACTTATTGACTCGAAGTGTTTGACGCGGGTTGGACTGGGGTTTACTCTTTCCTGCTTTTGCCCTGGGGAGTAGCAGTCTTGTCAGCGTTCCCATTTGGTTGTGCATCCTGTGGACCATCATTGCCTTTGTTGACACCATTCCCATGGGGGATGTCCGACTGATCTGGCGCAATCTCCTTTCCGAATCTGACTGTATCCATCTGTACCTCCGGGGTAGTGGGACCAGTTGCACTTTCGGCATCTGAGAGACAGCTTTCTTCATCATAAAAGTCTTCTGGCCTGTTCACTCTTCTTTCCACATTTTCCCAAACAGGGGGTTGGGACTGATCCTCAGGGACAGTAAGAGCCATCACAAACACATTATGCTCACCATGAGTGATGAAGGGTTCCGGAGAGACTTTCATCAACATAGCTTGGCTTACTTCAATCTCACAATCTTCATAGGTGAGCCTTTCTTCTGTAATCTTGACTATGGTCACTGGTTCAATATCACAAAAGAGAGGTCGGGCCCTGACGACATTAACGAAATCGGTTCCTATTATGGGTCCAAACTGTCCTTCCATGGCGGAGGCATCAATCAGATCTTTCCACTCTCCTTGCAGTTCAGCATAAGGAACATTGAATTTCAGGATTTCTATGATCTTTGGATTCCCAAAACTGGCTGCATTTGTCTCCCCAAACTCAATCACGTTGACTCGATTGTTAGCAGGAAGAGGATTCTTGACCACATTGGGACCCCGAGGCGGTTCCAGCTTGCCTTCTTCAATCAGGCGAGAGATCAGGAACTTCAGGTAGGTACAATCATTGGTGTTATGCCCATGATATTTGTGAAAGCGACAGTGCTTGGTTTCGTCCATCCTGACACTAGGGTTCTTTGGTTTCCAGTTTTCCAAAGGTCTGATGAGTCCTTCAGCTACCAAACCGTCGAAGACCTTCTCTAGTGGCATCCCAAAATCTTCAGCAGTATAGAAACGAGGCCTTGGATTTACAGTGACTTGACCTGAATTTTGTCCAACATTCTCATTCTGGATATAATTAACAGTGCCAACCGTTGCTTTTCCTTTTACAGTGACAGCTGTGGCATTTGAAATTGGTGCTTTGTAGCGGTAGGAGTTGCCTGTTCCTGTGATCGGAACCATGTTGAAGGCATTTTTGAACTTGGTGCCGGCATTTACCATTGCTCGAAGGTCAGGATAATAGTAATTGCCAATCTGGACCCTTAACTGAGGCTTCAAGCAAGACTGAAAGATCTCCATCTGTTCTTCTTCATTCAGCGGGGTCATCATTTCACTAAGCTTCCAATTCCATCTCTTGTAGAATTCACTTACTGCTCATCTGGGCGCTGTAGAGTGCCTTGTAGGTCATTCTTGCTGGTTTCCCAATTCAAATTGGCCTTATACTTTTCCAGGAATGCTTCCTTGATCTGCTCCCAGGTGGCTCGAGCCTCTGGCTTCACATGCAGGAACCACCTAAGAGCTGAACCCTTTAATGACAACTGAAAATGGTCGGCCATTTGCTGATGTGTACAATCTTTGGCTCTCATGGCAAGAAGGTAGCTTTCAATGTGAGTCCGGGGACAATCGGTGCCATTGAACTTTTCAATCTCAGGCATTCGGAATTTTGGAGGAAGAGGGACAATTTTGCTGGGATCAGTGATCTGGTATGCTGCCTTTTTGGTGCTCAGTTCCCCAAATTTCTCTTGCATGGACTTAACTTGTTCCACCAACCAAGTCATGTTGGGGTCAGGTGACGATTTAGGATTGTTCGATTCTGAAGCAAGTTTTTCAGATTTGGATGGCAGGACAGTGGGTGGCACAGTGGTAGCTGGTACCATGGCTTGGGGATATTTAGAAGGGAAGTAAGTGTAAACTTGACCTGATCCTGTATTTCCGTGAGGTTTGCCGGAGGCATAGGAATTAGGCTCATAGTTACCCGGGTAGGGAAAAAGATACGGAACCTCGTGAGATCCTATTGGCAAGGTTGGGGGTGGAAGATCTGCTGTGGTAGGGCATAAGTTAAAGAGATCATTGGATTGATTCTGAGGCCTGGAGATTGTCTGGGATGGCCCATACTGAGAAGGGGAAGTGAATCCTATGGGGTAATGCAGAGGCTGCATGATTGGGATAGCTGTGGCGTTTGCTCTCTGTTGGTAGGTGAATGAACGCTCGCCCGAAAAAAAAGAAGGAATGTGTTTGATTCTGTTTTTCCCTTGTCCTTTTCGTTTTATTTTGCTTTTGAAGCGAAAAAGGGAGTTTTCGGTTTGTTTTGGGAGTCGCCACGCCGTTTTTAGAGGAAAACATTGAAAAACCTAATTTTAAGAGATTTTGAGTCCGGGAGTCTGGTTACGTGTTGGGAAGAACTAGAGAGTTCACCCAACACGCCCCTTTCGGGACTTTCAATCAACATTTGGACAAATATGGTCATTCAAAAATGTGTGTGCGATGTGTGTCAACAAGTAAAGTGTGCAAGCCTTAGATTTCATTAATGGTATGGAACTGAATACAACTTGCGAGCCATGATAGGGGGCCGCACCCTTTTTACACGTGATATCTTTTATCACAAGGCAGAAGTCTTGAGACAAGCCGCCCAGAGTTCCCTTGTCGTCCGACACAAGTCTTCTTAGCGAGGATGTCGGGCGACATAAGGAGCCATGGACAGATTATCCCTTACAGAGGTAAAGCTACTCTGGAAACGGAAATATATTTATTGGACTCATTAAAGACACTATTTGAAGGTCTAAAATCAGTCTTGGGATTGACGGGAGTTATCAAAGTCACGATAGACTTTGAATGATACGGATGTCATGAGACATGGAACATCCGATGTTATCCATGTCGTATGACAATCCGCCTCCAATGAATCGCACCCAATCAGATCGTAGGCACTCAAATAGTGGCTTATGAGCCACAAAAATGCTTTGGAAAGCTCTGAGTTGCGAAGGGGATGAACTGGACAGATCTGAAGTCCAAGAATAGCTTTACAGCTTTCTGGGATCTCTATGTCGTATGACACAGGATCTCCAAGGAGTCCTATGTCGTCCGACATAGATAGGCCATTTCTGTGCCCTTCAGACTGTTTGTTTCCCTTTTGTTCCTCAAGGCAAACCAGGCATGTTTAGCTACTGTAAGCAGTAATATGACAATAATATATGAGTATAATGAGAGGATCACATGGCTTTAGTGGCCAAAGTGTGATAAATCACATGATTTTGGCCACTTTGAAGTAGCCATCACCTCCTAACTCCATGCAAATACGTAAAGATTGAATCTTTATTGATCCTAAGATGACCAAATGTCCAGATCTGAGGTGGGGAGAAGTGAATATTGAAGATTCACTTCTCCACCACCTTTGTCATGCAAAATCCCAATTTCTACATGGTAAGAGAGCAAGTATGCATGCAATGTATATTTAAAGACTTTATTAAAAGGGGAGAGAGTTTTAGTGTCTACCTATTGTAGTCCACGAAGTAGAATCACCAATAGTATGGTGTCTACCCCTTCAATCACCAACAAAGGAGGCTTCTTTGGACCTTGGCTTTGAAGTGTGTGTGTGTGAGGAGGGAGGTGAGTGTGTGTGTGAGTGTATGAAAGAGAGAGAGAGAGAGGGAGACTCTATTTGGACAGAGTTTTCCCTATAATACTGGTATTCTCTCTAATACTCACTTCTTGGTCCTTTAAAATGATCAGCCATGCCTTCTATTTATAGGCATCCTGACTGAGCTTCCTATGTCGGACGACAGGGGCAGTTAAACCGCCTTAATGTCCATGTCGTCCGACAGCATACACCTTTTGGCCATAATGGGCCGAGTGGCTGGCAGGCCCAATGGATTGATGGGTTGCTGGAATTAATGGACTCTAATTGCTTCTTAGAAATTTATGCAAGCCCGAATTTAATTAATTTGAATCCAAAACTTGAGTTCGGATCGGGGTACTCACAGAGCCCCTCGGCGACGTCACTTCCACGGGAAGTGGGGTCGTCGATAAAATGAGAATCCCGAGCCGGACACGAATGGCGGGGAAAAAGGTGACCAAGATGGTCAAGTGGCTGGACCTCTTATGAAGAGGATTCCTACGTATCCCGTGGGGGAATCAAGCCGAATCGTAGTTCGTTGAGGATGGGGTGCCAAATGAAAGGCTACGGGTTTTGTACCCGAAAGTGACTGTTCCAAGGGGAGTCACCCCGGAGATGGGCGTTTGTACCCGAGATTGACTGTTCCAAGGGGAGTCACCCCGAAGATTGACTGTTCCAAGGGGAGTCACCCGAGGATGGGCGTTTGTACCCGAGATTGACTGTTCCAAGGGGAGTCACCCCGAAGATTGACTGTTTCGATGGGGAGTCACCCGAGGATTTGACTTTTTTCTTTGGGAGTCACCCGCTGGGGATGTTGACTTTTTCTTTGGGAGTCACCCGCTGGAAATGTTGACTTTTTTCTTTGGGAGTCACCCGCTGGTTGGACTGTTTTGATGGGGAGTCACCCTGAAAGATATGACTTTTTTCTTTGGGAAGTCGCCCGCTGATTTGACTTTTTTCTTTGGGAGTCACCCGCTGGGGATGTTGACTTTTTTTTCTTTGGGAGTCACCCGCCGGAAATGTTGACTTTTTTCTTTGGGAGTCACCCGCTAATTTGACTATGGAAATCTGTGCGGTCTTTTCGGACCGGGTAGTTTAAGGCCGTTCCGGCCAATGTGTGTGTGTTGGAAATCATACGGTCTTTCCGGACCGGGTAGTTTAAGGCCGTTCCGGGCCATTTGTCATTGGAAATCTGTACGGTCTTTCCGGACCGGGTAGTTTAAGGCCGTTCCGGGCCATATGTGTATTGGAAAGAGAGGTGGGTATTTGAGCCCAACTAAAATGATGAATTTTGATGATGGGCGCCCAAGATAGGCCGATTGCAATTTAATGAGGGGCAAAAGGGGAAAATCACCCTTCGGGATCGTGGGTGTCGTCCGACATGGGAAGGTTCCTGTGCAGATTCAATTAAAATCGCAGGTCGTAAGACAGGTCTTAAAAAACCATCCACTTGCCGTCGAGAACAAGGAGGGGAGAGGAGAGAAAATTTTCGAAAATTCTTCCTTTGATTTTGATTTAAATCAAGAATTCGATCATGCCTCCGCGAGCCGAAGCGAGAAGGAACGTACAACAAGTCTTGTCCGAGAGGAGGAGACTCGTCGATCGAAATAGACGGAAGAGATCTCCGGAGGGGAATGGCCTCTACCCGGGCCTCGATTTTCATACTTCCACCACTGAGCAGAAGGGGGTAAGTCATTCTTAGACCTTAACCCTTGAAATTTGATTTCTAGGGTTTGAGATTTGGAATTTGGGGGAAATCGCACCCAAAAAGGGATTGCATGCTTGGCATGGGATGAATGTGTTTTTGAAAAGATTTTTCCTTTTCTGTTTCTTTTGAAAGAATTTAGTGATGATTTTTGTATATGAATGCATGCACATTTTGTTGTGAGTATGGTTTTTGATACATGTGATGTGCTTACCTGCAGACTTTGCGGACCAAGGGGTCTCCTGAGGCGATTGCGACCATTTGGGGTCTTTTACCGGGCTCTTCTGATTTGCCGGACAGTCCTAAGGGACTGGTCTTTGCTGCTGGTCTTGGACCATTCTTCACAAACTCGTTGGAGCTGGGGACACGGCCAGAGCGTGGAGCTTGTGCGAGCCTTTAGGTAGCTTCCGTGGGACTCTACCCACACTTTCCATCTTTCCCCGGGTGAGGCGACCATCACTCCCTATGATTTTACTGGCTATTACCGGGTCTGCAGCTTACGTACAGCCGATCTTTACCGAGGATCCCGGCGTGTTGAGCCCAGACGCCATCGAGCCTCGACCGGCATGACTTTTCGCCTTAAGGGCAATGGGGTCCCGTTGGCGGACCCGCATTCTCGCTGACGGATCGTAGTCGTCTCGTTTTCTGAGGGTGCTGCCGTGGTTACTGCTGAGCAGCTTGCTAGAGCCTTCGTCTGGGCCGGGTTGTCTCGACACTGCTTTTGCAATGCCTCTACGACGGCATTGACTCTTCCGCTGGAGCCTCTTAGAGATTGGGACCAGGTGTCCACCTTTTCATGGGGAGAGGCCGGTTTGGCCCAGTGTACAGGGCCTGGATGAGGTGAGCAGAGGCGCGTGACCTCTTTGGATTTTTACCAGCACCAGGCCGGAGGTATGTCCTTTGCTTTTTTCGCACATTGACCGTTGCACTTGACTTTTCTCGTCTTCATTTCATACCGTTGCCGCACACCGAGAGTCTTTTGTCTCGATTTCGTGTGTGGGCCTACGAGGTGTTCTACCGTTACGCCCGGATCGTGCCCGAGAGGATTGCGGCAGATCTGCTTCCCCGCCATTCGCCGTTGGACTTTCGGGGCGAGAGAGAGCCGGAAGGTGGACGGGGTTAAGCCCCGTAAGACGGCTTGTTACCATGATATTATGATTGCTCGAGGGGCACTCCCGTCTGCCGAGACACTTCCGGCACGGCCGGTATGGTGAGGATTTGGTTGGTGCCGCCGCCCGGTGACTGTGACGAGGAGGCTCTTGATCGGCCCGGGAGGGAGATGCCCCGTACTTGGGGGAGAGAGCGAGCAGCAAGATGGTCCCGTGCGGCCGCTCGTGTTCCTCGTGATCCTCCTCCGGATATGGCACATTAGGGCCTCGCCTCGATTTGGAGCGGCCGCGGACCGGCATTGACGCCGCCGAGTTTTATGAGGAGGGTGGTTATGCCTACTTTGTCTTCACCCGGTTGGTGACTCCTCGTGTTATGGCCGCTAGGAGGGCAGCTGGGATGCAGCACCGGCGCTCCCCGATCTTTTGAGTACGAGGCCGGGCGTATTCGTCGCTCCTCTTTTGATATGTCCGAGACTCACCCGCATCGGCGGCGGCCCCGAGGGACTACTTCGTGAGTAATTTCCTTTTTCCGATTCATTCCAGCTTTTAACCGCTTTACTGCTCGCATTGATTGCTTCGACCGCTTTTCGTTTTCATTGAACAGTTCCAGCCAAGGCATTTAGGACGGTGGCGAAGGCGCTCACCGGTGCCGTGAAGATGCCGCGCCGCCAGAGGAGCGCGGAGCATTGGAAGGGGAAGTGCAGCCCCGCCCGATGATGTAGTGCCTCCGAAGAAGAGGCCTGCACCTACTTTTGCTCCTTCCGGTTCACAAAGCGGCGGATCTAGTCACACTGCACTCGATGATGATGATGGCGAGGATGATCCCTACCAGCCCCCTTATTCCACTATTCCTGAGTGGCAGGGGTATTATGCTGAGCCCCAGCCTTGGGCGCATTATGAGGGCGATGATTCAGACGGCGAGATCCATGAGGTGCCGGAGGGTGGCGATGATGGCCAGGAGCAGAGCGGCTCCGAGGAGGAGGTGGGCAGCGCTGAGGATGACAATGCCCGAGGAGGAGGATCGGTTCGATGACGACTCCGAGCCTGAGTGATCACGACGGTCCCCTTTTGCCATGCTTTGACTCTTTTAGGAGAGAGGAGAAATGCATGTGCAAATTTTTGTTCTTTTGGGATTGTAAAACAAATATTTTATTGTTTTTGTATTTTGACAGCCAAAACATTTATTTATTTATGTATTTGCTGGTTCATATGCACGAGTTCGTCCCAAGAAAGGCACGGAAATGGTGGCTTTTGATGTATTGGGGTATTTTTGTGATTTTTGTATGCTTTGGGTGACATTTACGTGTCTGTGGGTGTGTTGGATGTGCCACATCCTCTCCCGTGGGCTTTATGAGCGAGGGGGGTGTTTAGGCATGATTTTGTGGTGCTTTGAACAGGTTTGGGTGGTCTTTTGAGCAAGCGTTGGGTCGCTTTGGGATTGCTGCAGTTGCAGTTGTTGCTGTTGCTGATGTAGCTCTCTATGTCGTCCGACACAGGGCTTCTTGGGACCTTTATGTCGCACGACATAGAGAGTCTCAGGATGCATTTCTTGGTCGCAAGTTTCAAGCACTTTATAAAAGGCGTATTCGGGAACAGCTCATTCCAAAGCCCACATCGTGTGTCAAGTTTGTCTTCCACCTCAAAAGTAGCCCCAAGATTTGATCTTTGGTACAAAATGGAACATTATGACAACAGATCTAAGACCAAAGAGCGTCAATTTCATTCCGATCTCATAGATCTGACCCGCCGTCATCGCAAAGAACAATAGGAGGATCATTGACCAACGATATGGGTTGAAATGTATCTCGGGCATCAAGGAGTGGGCGGTAGATTGGAACCTTCTCCGGCCGCATCCGCACACCGGGACCGGGAGAGGCATGTCTTTACCCTCTCGTATAACGATCTCACACCCACGATTGAGGAGTTCCGTGCACCGATTGGGGAGCCGAGCTTAGAGATCCCGTCTTCCCGCGAGATCCGCGACCTTCGACCGAGCAATTGGCCGACTTCTTGGGATTTCGCGCAGAGCGTGTGATCGATCTCGATTCTTGACCCGTCCTTTGTTGACCTCGGCCCGTATAGCCCGATTGGCCGTGTCATGCCTGCAATGCTTGACTTATCTACAGCCATGGACATTTTTATGCCGATTATGATCTCCCTATACCGCTTCGTGAGTATGATGGGGTATGCTCCGCTTGCCGCCGGGAGTTGTTAGACAGATGCGGGGCTCTCGAGGTATCACACCGACCGAGGTTCGACCCGGCAGGGAGAGAGAGACATAGTTCCCATTCTCGCCGGGCAGACCTATCACGGATGGACCGACCGGGCCGGAGGGTCGGTGCACATGGGACGCGATGGCCCCTTTTGTCATTGTGGCTCTTCGAGCGGCTGAGGCTTATTTCCCGTTACTCGCTGGGTGACCGCGACTCGGGTTACGCAGCAGAGGCGAGTGGCTCCCGAGGCTTCACAGAAGGTCGGGCAGAGGCGACCGGCCGTATACTACCACCGATATCCAAGATCGGGTTCCCTGATGGAGGCTCGAGATCATGAGCGGTAGGCGTGATGGCTCGCTATAGTGAGGCCGCCAGACTACACTTCTCGTCATTCAAGCATCCCCTTGCTTGTTCGTAGGCAAGATGGATACCCACAAGCAGCCGTTGATGGGTTCGTAGAGCAGATGGCTCGATACCGTTCTTCTTGACATGACCGATGTCCAGACTCGTGTTCTTTACTGTGGCCTTTTCAGAGCGGCTTTTCCCACTCATACACCGATACGGAAGACTCTGGGATCACATATCTATCCACCTTGTATTTGATCCGGTATGGGAGCAGATGGGACCACCCAAAGACACCATTGAAGTGTATTGCCGAGGGATCCGAGGAGGAGACCCAACTAGCCGGGAGCTACGCGATGTTGAAGCACAGGCTGACCCAGACAATGTGACCGACGACTCGACGGCGGATTTTGAGAGACTCGTGGAGAGGAGAGCCAAAATGAGGGATGACCCTGAAATTATGGCTCGGAGGACAGCTCTGAGAGAGGGGAGAGCTGCCCAGGCGGCGTTGAGAGCTGCCGGATTGGTTGACTCACCGACTCGTATTATTCCAGAGCCGGGGCGACGGGAGACAGAAATTTTTGGGATAGCTAAGCCAAAGACCTCCCGAGGACCGAGGAAGAGGAAGAAGAAGGGTGCTAGTTCAGGAGTGGGAACGAGCGACTAGGATTAGGTGACTTATCCTTGTATCCCTTATTTGCCGACACAGACAATTTAGATGTACCTTTTAAAAGATATTATTTTGCTAATGTTAATGAGTCGAGAGTAAACCGTGCTTGAACTCATCAATGAATGTATTAATGTGATGAAAGTTGAAATTACTTCAAAACTTAATCAAGACACATTTTGGTGATCACAAATACAACTGTTTGACAGGATTTGGTGATTTTTATGTTTTTTAGACCGAACCGCGAACGGCCGCCTACGTTCCCTTTACAAAATTGGACTAGGGGCTCAGTCTCCGTAGTTCGACCCAATTTTGTGTTTAAGAAAAGGATAGATAGAAGGGGGACAAATGGTGCAACCCTGTTTTTTACCTAGACCGCCCGTTTTTAGGGTTTTCAGCCTAGTTGGGTATATTCTTTTAGCACCGAGCGCGCCCTTTGTTTTGCACGGACTGCCTTTTGAGAGGTTTTCAGTCTCGTCTGGGTACATTATTTTCGCGCTTCTTTTCTTCTCTCTTTTTTTTTTTTAGAGGGGAAGACTCGATTCGGACGTGATAGCGACGTAATTTGTCGCCGTTCACCGGGTGCATGAAGGGATTACCATCCAAATCTGTCAACTTCATTGCTCCTCCAGAGAAGATCTCTTTTACCAGATACGGGCCTACCCAGATTGGAGCCCACTTGCCCAGAGGGCTGAACTGATTCAGCGGCTTTTCTTTTAGGACCAAATCACCCACTTTAATGTCGCGGGGATGTACCTTCTTGTCAAAGGCCCTAGCCATGTGCTTCTGATAAGCCCGGATGTGCTCCATTGCTTTAAGCCTCCGCTCATCCAGGAGAGCTAGCTCGTCGTGTCGACTCTGAAGCAAGTCTATCTCGTTGACTTCATTTTCAAGCAGACCCGTAGAGAGGGTATCTCTAGCTCAATGGGTAGAACGGCATCCATCCCATATGTCAAAGCGAACGGGGTTTCACCGGTGGCGCTTCATCGACGTACGGTAGCCCCAAAGTGCTAAGTGAAGCTTCTCAGGCCAATCCCGGCTCCTTTCAGCCATTTTCCAGATGATCCTTTCTAGATTCTTGTTTGCGGCCTCGACAACACCATTTGTTTGAGGGCGATAAGGGGAGGACTTGTGTCGCTTGATTCTGAATTCCGCGAGCAGTTTGTCGGTGTGTCCCTCGAAATGTGACCCGTTATCTGAGATAATCTCATTTGGAACCCCATATCGGCACAGGATGTTTTCCTTTATGAAACGGGCCACCTTTTTGGAGTTGAGGACTTTGTAGGACGCTGCTTCAACCCACTTGGTGAAGTAATCCACAACGACCAAAACGAACTCGTGCCCGTTACTGCCGGCAGGAGTTATCTTCCCAATAACGTCGATCCCCCAAATTGTGAATGGCCAGGGAGTGCTCATGCAGTAGAGATCATGAGGAGGTATATGGTTGAGATTGGAGAACCGCTGACACTTATCGCAGGTTCGCACAAACTGAATACGCCGCCTATGGAGATCCAATAATAACCCATCCCGAGTATGCCGAACATCAAGGCTCGGGCGTTCATATGTGGTCCACATGCGCCACCATGGACTTCTTCCATGACCTTTCGGCTTTAGACTTGCCGATGCAGAGTAGAAGTGGGCCTCGGTGCCTTTTTTCCATAGGTCATCTCCCGTAATAACGCATCGTGCATACAACCTTTTCAAAGCTTGTAAACTTTTGGCGCGGAGACCTTCTTTTAGTCTACCATCCTTTTCCGTTGGGAACGAAGCTTCGCCATGTTTAAGGTACCGAAAGATCTCGATCAGTACCACAAGTCATCGACCTTTTCTAGCTCGATCCGGCAATGTAGGCGGGATTCTCGCGCCTCCCAACCCCGAATGGTTTTACCGATTTTCCCTCCGGGATTTCCACCGCAGAGGCCAAAGTGGCCAGTGGCATCCGCGAACCTCGTTCTTGTCCCGGGTAGGTAGTGGAACGTGACCTCCTTGAATTGGTCGATCGATCCTCCATGTAGGCATAGTACATTTGCAAGTACCGGTCCACGGTTCTCCACTTATTGGATACCTGATTGATGATTAGCTGAGAGTCTCCGTACACCTCCAACTTTTCGACATTTCGTTCCAAGGCCGCCTCGAGGCCGGCTATGCAAGCTTCATACTTCGCGGCGTTGTTAGTAGCCGGGAAATTCAACTTGATAGCGATGGGGGTGTGCACATCCTTTGGATCAACCAACACCATGCCGATACCATTGCCCCTTTTGTTGGCGGCACCGTCGAAGAACAATCGCTGCCGGTCCGTACTCTATCACGAAGATTCCATCGTCCGGAAACCGGGTTCGAACTCGGGCGCTTCGAGCTTGGGAAATCTCGCGATGATCCGACGTAGCTTGGCCTTTGATTGCCTTGCGGGTTACGAACTTGATATCAAATTCGGCTCGGAAGAATGACCATTTCGCAAGCCTTGATGACAGAGAAGACTTTCCGAACGGGCACTTGATGGGATCCATCTTTGACACTAGGTGTACCGTATGCGCCAGAGGTAGTGTCTCGCCTTGTCGACCACCCATACCAAAGCCGCACTGTTTTCTAAAGCGGAGTAGTTTAACTCACCGCCCGAAGCTTCCTACTGACGAAGTATATGGCATTTTCCACCTTTGAATCCGGCTTTTCTTGTGCGAGCATGGCTCCAAAGCCGTATCTCGCGATCGTTAAGTATAGCAACAAGGGCTTGTCCTTATGTGGAGGACACAAGATTGGGGGATGGACCAAGTAGGCCTTGATCGTCTCGAAGGCGGTTTGACACTGTTCGTTCCACTCAACCTCCTGATTCTTTCTGAGCAGCTTGAAGATCGGCTCACAGATAGAGGTTAGCTGATGGATGAATCGGCTAATGTATTGGAGACGGCCCATGAAAGCCTTCACCTCCGTGACGGTCGTCGGGGGCTTCATCTCCATGATGGCTTTGATCTTTCTTGGATCGGCTTCAATCCCTCGCTCTGTGACCATGTATCCCAGAACTTTTCCTCGGACTACGCCAAAGGTGCATTTTGCTGGGTTCAACCTCATTTCATGCTCCCGCAGCCGGTTGAAGAACTTCCTTAGGTCGATCAAGTGTTGTCCATCTGATCCCTTGGAATGAATAATCATGTCATCAACATAGACTTCGATCTCCTTGTGGATCATGTCATGGAAAAGTGCAGTGACTGCTCGCTGGTAAGTGGCACCGGCATTCTTCGTGCCGAAGGGCATAACCGTATAGCGTAAGGTTCCCAAGGACTGGTGAAGGAAGTCTTTTCCTGATCTTCTTCGGCAACTTTAATCTGATTGTAACCCGCAAAACCATCCACGAATGATTTGACTTCGTAGCTGGCGGTAGTGTCTACCAAACAGATCGATATTGGGCAAGGGAAAGTCGTCCTTCGAGCTAGCTTTGTTTAGGTCTCTGAAGTCCACGCACATCCTGACCTTGCCATTCGACTTGGTAACTGTTACTATGTTGGCCAACCACTTGGGGTATTCGACCACTCTGATGAAACCCACTCGAGCACCTTCTCTATCTCCTCTTTGACTTGGAGGGACCATTCTCGCTTGATCCGGCGAAGTTTCGCTGACCGGCCCGGCTTCCGGGTCCAGGGATTCGGTGCTCAACAGCTTGAGGTATCCAACCCGGGCATGTCCTTGTAGGACCAGGCAAATACGTCTACATATTCTTTGAGCAGATCAATGAGGGCTTCCCGTTCTTTCCCGATGAAGAAACTGCCAATCTGTGTCTCTTTGGGCTCTTCAAGAGTTCCCAAATTCACCGTAGTTAATACCTCATCGGCAGCCTTGAGCCCGATTATCGTCTCGGTCAAAAACCTGCTTTATATTATCATTTAAAAAGTTTTCATCTAAAAGGTCTGTGTCCTCTTCAAATGAATCATTATTAACCACTTTTAAGTCATTAAGATTTGTCTTAGTTAACTTATCATTTGTTAAGGTGGCAATTAAGGGATACGCAGAAAGGTCGACCATTTCATTCAATGCAAAAGGGAAGACAGAGTTAACGACACGGTGATTATCATCAACCGTGAGAGTATCGACCTATCTAGAGACTCAAATTCGATAACAAAAGACTCGAGGACTCGACTCAGATTACAGGGACAGACTTAGACTCGACACACCAGACGAGGGGTCGCCCGAGCTTTTCCATCATAATCTCCCTGGCCGGCGATCGGTCCTCAAGGAAGCCCAATTTCGGAGTGGCATCTCTGAGGTGCTGACAAAGGTGCGTGGATCAATCTCTTTATTCCCGTCATACTCGATCACTGATACGTAATCTTTCTCCGTCGGAAAATCAACCACAGTACATAATCATCCCCTGGCCGAAGGTCAACCATGCCGAAGGGTTCTTTAGTAATGCCCTCGTCATTGGCGGTGTCTCTTCACTTAAATCAATCAACGGTGCTTCCATCGCTGGATCGCCCCGACTATTTCGATAATTCTCGCTTCTTCGAACAAAGCTGTGATGTCTTCACCCATATCGATCTCGGTGGTAACACTGTCCTCAACCATAGGCTCGACCATGGATAATCTTCTTAACTGGTCAGCGAGATGGGGGCTTCCCCAAAAACGGCATTGGCTATCAAAAGTAGTCACAAACTCGGAATATTGGACTTGCCAATGATAAACTCCTTGGTAGGGTTGCACACAAAATCACCGTCTCTTTCTTTGACGAAGTACTTTTCTAAGGAAGGGTGATAAGGACGGAGATTAGGCTTGACATAGGGCTTTCCTGCAGCCGCTTAGCCTTCCTCTTTTCCGCGGCTTCAATTTCCGTCGGCCTCTTTGTCCTTGGGGGTTTTCCCAACATATCCTGCACCTTCCTTGTCTCTTTTCGCTTTAATTCCTCGAGCTTGTGAGTGCCCCGTCGACGCCTTCCCGTGCCAAGCCCCGAATGTAGTTCATTCGCCTCATCATCACCATGACTCGGAGGAATTTTATCAAATGAAGTTGTCGTGTCGATTGCGCAGATCCGAGCTTTTGGGCTCTCGACCCCGAAACCGCTCAACATCAAGTTGGCTTCGTCGTGCTTGATTTCCATCACGGGCCTTCCTCATCATCGGTGCCCTCGATGGTGACACTATCTCCGTAGATGATGGTCGCCCGCCGTCTTGGACGAATTTGACGCACCGATGCAGGTGGAAGCGACCCCGTTGATTTGGTGCGCCCACGGCCTTCCTAGCAAGGCGGAGAAACCGACAGAATGTCTATCACCCGAAACTCAACTACCAGAGGTTTCTTGCCGAACCACATGGTTAATGGTATTACACCCAAGACCTTCCGAGACGTGGAGTCATACGCCTTTATGGTTTGATCGGATGGTTTCGCATCGCTGGCCTTAATGTTCAACAGCTCATCATTCTCGGGCAATACGTTCATGGCCGAGCCGTTGTCTACCATTACATGGGAAGCCGACGCCCATCCAACCGGACAAATTGATGTGCAGGGATTCGTTGTGACTGGCTCCGTATTTTGGCAAATCCAATTCCGTAAAGGTGATGATATTCCCATACGGGGCGGTACTTATCAATTGGCATGCTTCGTCAGGGGTGGAATTTACTGACACCATTGTTTTAGATAAGGCTTGCTCCAACTTCAACTTGTGAGGATAAGAAGAAGTTAAGAGGGACCAAAGAGAAATGTTGGTCTGGGTTCGCTTCAACTGTGCGAGGATTGGGTCATTCTCCATTGAATCCTCTTCGGCTACTCCTTTGGCGTATGGGCTTTTGCCGGGCCCGTCTCCCGGAACAACTGCTTCTTTGCCTTTTCCTGATGATCCGGCAACATCGGTTCCCAACATTTTTCCTGACCTGGTGAGCAAATTTACTTCAGCGTCTTGACCCTCATCGTGCTCTGCATTCAATTCTGACCAACTCAGAGGAGGCCCATGTGTGGCATATGGCCAGGCTGCTTGTCGCAATTGGTTAACAGTGATTGCCGAGCTTGAATTTGTGGCACACTTAATCTCTTCCCAAGTGAGGGGAGTAGGCTGGGAATTGGGGGCCATGCCATCATGCTGGGCATTGTTTGCTATTTTCGCTGCGACCCGGATTTCTTCCCAAGACAGCATGTAGCAGAAGAGAGCGTTTGACTTGTCATTATCACTGATTGTTTCACCATTTGCGGGTACCATAGGCTCTTCCCTGATTTCTTCGTAGGACCCATCCGGATGACGGATTACGGCAACGCCTTGCATACGCATTGCTTTGACATAGCGAGCCCAACCGGCTTCTTCACGGGCACGAGAGGCTTCGAGGGCGGCACGGAGGGAAGCTTCCTGAGGAAAGTTGAATTGAGGGTTTACAAACGGACTTCCCGGGGTGTCATGTGAGGACCCATGCCATAACCCACTGCTGGAGAGGGATTTCAAGCTGAGTTTGGCCCCGCATTCTGACCTTGATCTGGCCCTACACTCTGACTGACATTCTGATTCTGAGCTGGATCAACACTTGCATTTGGACCCAAACCCGCCGAGACTTGCGATCCGCCATTTCGAGACTCGCCGGAAATGAATCCTCGATCGGGAGAGAAACTGATTAACCGACCACCCGAAACTCTGACCCAACACTTGCTCGCTGAAAGGGGGAGAGAACGGCTTTAGGTAGGGGAGAGGATAGGCTGAGGACGGACTCATGCATATGCTCTTTTTTCTTTTATATATTTTTTTTGTTTTTGTTTAAAAATGATTTTTATTAGTCCTAGGAATGGTTGGAAAAGGGGGAAACCTTCTTTTTCGCATTCTACTCTATTCCTGGATCAGTGGGTTCCATCACTACGTCTATAGACCCCCGTATTCCACCCGTATTGCACCTCCGGACGGACAATCCCTACAGAGGTCCTATAGGGCACGTGGAACCCACCGACTGAAAGGGAGAACGAACCTATGGGCATACGAGCCAAAACAATTCAAACTCGGGGTTTTCAAAACCAAGTCCAAGTCAACGTCTAAACTCGGGAGGAGAGAGGGTCGAGTGTACGTTTGAACGTACGAGACCGCAATGACCTCTCCTCTTTTCGAGTTGGAAATCTGGCATGGCCTCTCGTCACTTGGTGGCAAAATTTCGGCATAACTCTTGTTAGTATGCGTTAAGAAATCGACATGGTCCCGTGTTGACACATGTCGAGAACGCGTCATGACTTCTCACGAAGCCAAGCCGAGAAATCGATATGTACCTACGTCGAGATATGTAGAGATCTTAATGTGTACTTACGTTGGAATTACGTCGTGATTCCGACACGAAGGGGGAGAGTATGCCAAGGTTTTCAAAGACGAAGCATGACTTGGACTTTGTGAGAAAATTTTGAAAAACCGAGTTTAAAATGTTTTGAAAAGTATTGGCCAAAAACCAACCGGCCACGGTAGAAAGTGTGTCACGGATAAGTGTTGGCTGACTCACTGGCTAGGAGGACTTTAGGCGCTCAAACATCAGCGAAACACGTCGCTTTCCGCGATGCCGTCCGTACACTCCCGGGTTGTAACTCTATGTGCAGGTAGAGTGCGAGTAGTGTGAAGGTATTTTCTAAGAAAATATATATTTTTTTATATTTTTTAATTTTATGCAGTATGCAAAGGAAAAAGCAAAAGAATGAGTCAAAGCATGACAAAAGGGGACTGCCCCAAATGTCAGAATTTACCAGCAGCTGTAGTCCTATATCTTTCTGCCCTGTTCTATTTTAATGGAACAAGCAAGTAGAAAAAAAGGAAAAGAGCCCCGGCTCTCGATAGTATCACATACCAAAGCATGATAGAGCATATAAGCATGGAATCAAGGCAAAGCACACAACATGACACAAATGCACACACAAGAAGAATGAAAAATTTGTCCAAGTTGATTTGGAGAAATTTAGACTCTCTTTTTTTTTTAAGAAAAACTTCTTTTTTGTTTTGAAAAAGTTTTTCAATGATTGTCCCCAGCAGAGTCGCCACTGAAATGAACGCTCGCCCGAAAAAAAAGAAGGAATGTGTTTGATTCTGTTTTTCCCTTGTCCTTTTCGTTTTATTTTGCTTTTGAAGCGAAAAAGGGAATTTTCGGTTTGTTTTGGGAGTCGCCACGCCGTTTTTAGAGGAAAACATTGAAAAACCTAATTTTAAGAGATTTTGAGTCCGGGAGTCTGGTTACGTGTTGGGAAGAACTAGAGAGTTCACCCAACACGCCTCTTTCGGGACTTTCAATCAACATTTGGACAAATATGGTCATTCAAAAATGTGTGTGCGATGTGTGTCAACAAGTAAAGTGTGCAAGCCTTAGATTTCATTAATGGTATGGAACTGAATACAACTTGCGAGCCATGATAGGGGGCCGCACCCTTTTTACACGTGATATCTTTTATCACAAGGCGTAAGTCTTGAGACAGCCGCGCCGTGGAGTTCCCTTGTCGTCCGACACAAGTCTTCTCTTAGCGAGGATGTCGGGCGACATAAGGATCCATGGACAGATTATCCCTTACAGAGGTAAAGCTACTCTGGAAACGGAAAGATATTTATTGGACTCATTAAAGACACTATTTGAAGGTCTAAAATCAGTCTTGGGATTGACGGGAGTTATCAAAGTCACGATAGACTTTGAATGATACGGATGTCATGAGACATGGAACATCCGATGTTATCCATGTCGTATGACAATCCGCCTCCAATGAATCGCACCCAATCAGATCGTAGGCACTCAAATAGTGGCTTATGAGCCACGTAAATGCTTTGGAAAGCCTGAAGTTGCGAAGGGATGATGAACCGGACAGATCTGAAGTCCAAGAATAGCTTTACAAACTTTGGGGATCACTATGTCGTATGACACAGGATCTCCAAGGAGTCCTATGTCGTCCGACATAGATAGGCCATTTCTGTGCCCTTCAGACTGTTTGTTTCCCTTTTGTTCCTCAAGGCAAACCAGGCATGTTTAGCTACTGTAAGCAGTAATATGACAATAATATATGAGTATAATTGGAGGATCACATGGCTTTAGTGGCCAAAGTGTGATAAATCACATGATTTTGGCCACTTTGAAGTATCCATCACCTCCTAACTCCATGCAAATACGTAAAGATTGAATCTTTATTGATCTTAAGATGACCAAATGTCCAGATCTGAGGTGGGGAGAAGTGAATATTGAAGATTCACTTCTCCACCACCTTTGTCATGCAAAATCCCAATTTCTACATGGTAAGAGAGCAAGTATGCATGCAATGTATATTTAAAGACTTTATTAAAAGGGGAGAGAGGTTTAGTGTCTACCTATTGTAGTCCACGAAGTAGAATCACCAATAGTATGGTGTCTACCCCTTCAATCACCAATAAAGGAGGCTTCTTTGGACCTTGGCTTTAAAGTGTGTGTGTGTGAGGGGGGAGGTGAGTGTGTGTGTGAGTGTATGAAAGAGAGAGAGAGAGAGGGAGACTCTATTTGGACAGAGTTTTCCCTATAATACTGGTATTCTCTCTAATACTCCCTTCTTGGTCCTTTAAAATGATCAGCCATGCCTTCTATTTATAGGCATCCTGACTGAGCTTCCTATGTCGGACGACAGGGGCAGTTAAACCGCCTTAATGTCCATGTCGTCCGACAGCGTACACCTTTTGGCCATAATGGGCCGAGTGGAGCAAGTGTGCCCAATGGATTGATGGGCTGCTGGAATTTTTGGACTCTAATTGCTTCTTAGCAATTTATGCAAGCCCGAATTTAATTAATTTGAATCCAAAACTTGAGTTCGGATCGGGGTACTCACAGATCTCCTCGGCGACGTCACTTCCACGGGAAGTGGGGTCGTCGATAAAATGAGAATCCCGAGTCGGACACGAATGGCGGGGAAAAAGGTGACCAAGATGGTCAAGTGGCTGGACCTCTTATGAAGAGAATTCCTACGTATCCCGTGGGGGAATCAAGCCGAATCGTAGTTCGTTGAGGATGGGGTGCCAAATGAAAGGCTACGGGTTTTATACCCGAAAGTTGACTGTTCCAAGGGGAGTCACCCCGAAGATGGGCGTTTGTACCCAAGATTGACTGTTCCAAGGGGAGTCACCCCGAAGATTGACTGTTTCGATAGGGAGTCACCCGAGGATGGGCGTTTGTACCCGAGATTGACTGTTCCAAGGGGAGTCACCCCGAAGATTGACTGTTTCGATAGGGAGTCACCCGAGGATTTGAATTTTTTCTTTGGGAGTCACCCGCTGGGGATGTTGACTTTTTCTTTGGGAGTCACCCGCTGGAAATGTTGACTTTTTTCATTGGGAGTCACCCGCTGGTTGGACTGTTTTGATGGGGAGTCACCCTGAAAGATATGACTTTTTTCTTTGGGAAGTCGCCCGCTGATTTGACTTTTTCTTTGGGAGTCACCCGCTGGGGATGTTGACTTTTTTATTTGGGAGTCACCCGCTGGAAATGTTGACTTTTTTCTTTGGGAGTCACCCGCTAATTTGACTGTGGAAATCTGTGCGGTTTTTTCGGACCGGGTAGTTTAAGGCCGTTCCGGGCCAATGTGTGTTGTGTTGAAAATCTGTACGGTCTTTCCGGACCGGGTAGTTTAAGGCCGTTCCGGGCCATTTGTCATTGGAAATCTGTACGGTCTTTCCGGACCGGGTAGTTTAAGGTCGTTCCGGGCCATATGTGTATTGGAAAGAGAGGTGGGTATTTGAGCCCAACTAAAATGATGAATTTTGATGATGGGCAGCCAAGATAGGCTGACAGAATTTAATGAGGGGCAAAAGGGGAAAATCACCCTTCTGGATTGTGGGTGTCGTCCGACATGGGAAGGTTCCCAGGCAGATTCAATTAAAACCGCAGGTCGTAAGACAGGTTTTTTAAGAAAACCATCCACTTGCCGCCGAGAACAAGGAGAGGAGAGGAGAGAAAAATTTTCGAAAATTCTTCCTTTGATTTTGATTTAAATCAAGAATTCGATCATGCCTCCGCGAGCCGATGCGAGAAGGAACGTACAACAAGTCTTGTCCGAGAGGAGGAGACTCGTCGATCGAAATAGACGGAAGAGATCTCCGGAGAATTCTGCGCTAACAAGCCGCTGACCTGATATTCTCACCCACTTCTTTCTCGCTGCGGGAAAGGGATAGGAGAGGTTTAGACTCGGGGTAGGTGTTTAGGCTGAAGGCTCAAGCAATATGCAAATTAAGAATCTTCCAGTTTACTTAAAACAGTGTCTTTTATTACTTTCTATTTGGTTGGAAAAGGGGTTCTGCCCTTCTTTTTCGCAACTACTCTAGATCCTGGATCAGTGGGTTCCGTCACTACGTCTATAAGCCCCTCGTATTCCACCTGTATTTCGACCTCCCAGGGTGGACAGCCCCGGGCGAGGGTCCTATAAGGCACGCGGATTCCACCGACCGAGAGAGAAGAATGCTCCTAACGGGTCTAGCGGGTCATAGGAACTTTTAATGCACGAGCGATGCGGATTATAGTCAAGGCAATACCGGGAAAGTCTCGTCTTTCAGCCTTAACGAAATTTCGGCAGAGTTTCACTTGCGCGATCGACGTTTTGACTTTTCGGCAATGTCCGAGAAGATAATAGGCATGGGTCGGGCGGTAAAATCCGGATGACACAGTGTCAAATTGAACTTCGCTGCATACGCTGTGCGTGAGTCAAAGTCGAAGTCAATGCCGGAGTCAAGATCTTGCCAATTTTTCCTTGTCGGAATTTCGACAGAGCTCCGCTTGCGCGAAAGATCTTTGGATTTTTGGCATGGACTCGGTCTCGACTCTTACGCATTCCGTGCGGGTCAAGGTCAAAGTCAATGCCGGAGTCAAGATTCTACCAATTTTTCCTTGTCGGAATTTCGGCAGAGCTCCGCTTGCGCGAAGGACCTTGACTTGCGTTATGGACTAAGGCTTGACCTTTACGGGGATATGCAACTGGGCTATATGACACGGACTAAACCAAAAACCAACCAAAAGTCACGGTTTTTTGAAACGTGTGACACGGATTGTGCATTGGTCGACACTGGCTGCCATGGGGAGTTTGGGGTGATTCCGTGCGCGCCCGGGAGCATCGTAAGGCTGTCCGTAACTGCAACTGAATAACCACCTCGGGTTAAAGGAACGTGCTTGCAAAGTGTACAGGATATATAAGGTGCGCGTAGTGTGCGGTCTCTTAAAAAATGTTCCTTTTTGAGTTAAAACAGAGATTTTCAGAAATGTGTTTTAAAAGGAATGATTTTTCGGGACGGGGAAAATGCAAATGTATAAGGCACGTAAATTTTCTGAGCCCGGTCGCCTTTGGAACCGAATAGCCCCAAGCCGCCTAAGCCGCTGATTAACCTCAAATCTGTCCCGGTGGAATTGCCAATGAGGCCGCCCTACTGGAATCCGAGGCGGATTAAGCCGTGCGGCCGCATGGATCAATTTTCCGTGTTCCAATCCTTTTCGTTTCGGGTTGCTCCCCGAACATTTTAGGCACCTTTCGGCTCGTAAGGCTTCATGTTCGCCTTCTGAGTATGCACAATTCCCAAGATGAAATATGCAATGCAATGCAATGAAAGAAAAAGCAAGCACGAAAAATGGAATCCGTGACGGGAGGCTAACCTGCTCAAAGGAAAAAGCTTTCTTTTTTTTAATATTATATTTTTTTTCGAAAAAGGATACCGGTACGTGGGATTGTTAGACCACCGTTTATCCCAAGCCTCGGGTTAGGAAGCGATACAGGAAGGTTAGTGGTTTCCACCTATATATCAGGTATCATTTTTTTTTTTTGAAAATGAAAGCTTTCTCCTTTGGTTTATTCCCCAGCGGAGTCGCCAAACTGTGAATGTGGGGGCCCAAATCTTTTTTGTGTTTCAATTTGGATTCACTTGAGTTTGAAAACATCCGGTTTAATTTGAAAAACGGAGTCGCCATGCCATTTTGATTTCCTCAAAACTTTGAAAAAAAGGAATTAGGGTTCGGAGGTTAAGTTACCCCTTGGAAAGAACGGATCGTCGTTCACCCAAGGTGCCTTGCCGAAGCAAGTCTCCCAAGATTCCATTTTTTGTGCTTGCTTGCGTGCTTTCTTGTGTGCTTGTGTTGAAAAGAGGGGGGGGGAATGTTCCAAGTTGTCTTCCGGACGTATAAACCATTTAGTTGGTTATCGCTCGGGATTCCTTGAATTTTTATGTGTTCGGGACTTTGATCCCGTCCTCATCTTGGACTTGTGATCATCACTATTTGACCTTGGGTCATGTGTGATCGAGAGAAGGACTCTCTCTTATAGTCCAAAATGAGGTTCTTTAGAAAGGAGTATCCTTAGCCCATCAATCCTACATCTTGAGACGATTGAGCTTATATAGGGACTATTATGCTCGTCTCAAGTGATGATCAGAGATATAGGGTTCAAGGTTTATCCCTTTCTAAAGAGATTGTGGCACCTTTAATGGAAGAAACGATGTAAAGATAGGATCTTTACACCGGTCCGCTCCAAAGGATGCATCAAATACCAAAGGGGACTAGGTGAAGGATATAAAGATTGGATCTTTATGCTCTTCCTATGCTTTTCGTGCCTTAGGAAGGTCACTAAGCAATCCTAGGAAAGAGAGATCCAATCATGAGGGACATGAAGGATGCATTCTAAACTAAAAATGACATTTTTAATGAAAAATATGACATTTTGGTGCAAAGGATGCTATTTGTTTGCAAATGATGCTTTATGATATTAAAGAAACGATCTTTAACGCAAAGGATGCATCTTTATGTGTAAAAATGAAATTTCAAGTGCAAAGGATGCAACTTTTATGCAAAGATAACATTTTTATGAGCAAAGGATGCATAAAGATATCATTTTTAGGAGCAAAAGATGCTACTTTAATGCAGAGGATGCAAAAGGAGGGGGATATGATTTACACGCTTAAAGATATGACCTCTAATGACAATATACCAAGTCTCAAGCAAATATATAGTAATATGTAAAGCAAGGAGAAAATATATCACATATATACAAGCATAATGTAAGATAAAGGGGATGAGAGGTTACCAATGTTGGTGACCTCTTTCTCTTTGAAGTTTGCCTAGGAAAGGGACCAACTTTTGGAGGTTTTAAGGAGGAGGGAGGTGGTTTTTGGCACTCTTCACTCTCTGTATTTTCGTAGTGGTATTTTGGCAGAGTTTCAGTGCTGAAAACTGTATATCAAAATGGGTAGAGGAGGCCTCTATTTATAGGCACTCTGGGAAAAGCTAATGAAGCCGTGCGGCTTGGAGTTCTGGCCTAATGCAGCCGTGCGGCATTATCCACTATGACTCAGCACCTTTCTAGAATCATGCAAGGTGGCCTTCTAGAAGGGTTTTTATATTAAAGGAAAACGTGGTTTTTTAATTCCAAGTAATTCCTTCACCCCTCGGAAGGTTCGGAACAATTCCCGAATTGCTCCTGAACTTTAGGAAAGTCCGGGAAATTGTCGGGAAACTTAACTGGAAGGCATGAGCCAGATTTAGGTACTTACAGATGTGTGTGCGGTTATCCAGATATATCTATATGATTATGACTCTAAACCCTTTGTTCGGGGCCCTATGTGAAATTGGTCGGTAGACCGCTTTAGTGATCATAAAAATTGTGAAAATATGTAAATTATGTTTTCGATGCCATGTAATTATGAACTGTTTGAAACTGAAAGGTTTTGAGACAAACTATCCTTCGTTTTATAAATGATTTTGTATAGTTCCTTTGTGATACCCCTCTTAGAAACCGAAGGGGGTGACATATGAACTTACTGAGCACTCGTTCTCTCACCCTTTCACTTTTTTCTTCCTTCTAGGTAATAAAAGTAGGAGGAGTTGTAATGGTTCAAGGGAGTTCTAGATGCAGCTCAAGTAGTTTGAGTTTTATCTAAAAACTTATTAGTACCTTATTGTTAGGTGTTTATTTCAAGTTTTTATGTTAAGTTCTGACAATGTTAGACAGTTTGTGATTTATGTATTCGTAATTTGGATCAAGACTTTCAGTTGTGTAGAAGGATTTATTATGTTATTAAGTTTGGTTATTGTTACGGACTTAAATCATGGGACAAAGGGTTGTACCTGAATTTAGGGTCGTAACAAAGTTGGTATCAGAGTCTGGTTTTAGATCTTAAACGCCTCCTCTCATGGCGGGTACACTTTTGAAAAAATGACCTCCACTCATTGATTTTGTACGTTCTTGAATCTCACTCTAAAATTAGAAAATAAATGTACCGAACATGGCGGGTACACTTTTGAAAAAATGACCTCCACTCTTTGATTTTGTACGTTCTTGAATCTCACTCTAAAATCTCTTTTAACAAATATGGTTTTGAACTATGATTTAAGATAAAATTCATTTTTCCATGAAATTAGAAAAAAAAACGTGTTTTTAAACATGCGTGGTGGCATTTTTGTAATGAGATGGCATTTTTCGAAAAACTTGTGCGATGACATTTTTGTAAATAATAGAGGTTATCAATTGAAGTTGGCAGTTGTTAACTCTGGCGCAGACACTATTAACAGGCACTGACATTCTTTCATCTATGTGGCACTATTGAACACATGTGATGACACTTATCAAAACACTTGCACTAGTACTCAATAAAAAAATATAAAAAAACTTCAAATGCCCATTTGAGAGCCTAAATAATGTCTTTTGGATTTTATAAACTCCATAACATGGGTCAAAGGCCCGTGATTTTTGTAGGTCTCTAATTTTCCTACGATTTGATATGATATGCGTTTCGTGTTTCATCCCGATTCAAACGTTATGCTAGTTTTCGCGCACGCGCACAACAACACAATCACTGTTACTAGACAAACACATATACTAACACTCATTGTAACTAATGCTGGATATATCATTTTAATGCAGTGTTAGAGTTTTTGAGTGATAGGTATATGTGCTGGAACTACTTCTAACTAATGGCTATACCATTAATGTCAGCATTATTGTTTTTGAGTGTCAGGTACATGTGTTGGCACTCATTCTAACTAATACTGACACTTCTCGTGCAGTGCTCGCGAAGTTCCAGTTATTTGCGAAAATGTCACTACGCATTTTAAAAGAAGTGTCAGTTATTTACAAAGATGTCAATAGCCCGATTTTGTTCGATTTAGGACTGCTTCAAAAATATGTTTTTCCTGCTCAATAGAAAAAACGTGTTTTTCACAAAACCAACTACTTATTAAGGATGAAGCTCCTGAAGTCACTAAAGGGAACCAAACCATGGAGGAAGTCACTGGCCTTGAGGCGCCTGCCCCATGCCAAGCCAGGCGCCCGCCTCAAGGGATTCATGATGCGGCCGAAGCTTCTGCAAACCAGGCGTCCGCCTCGCCTAGGCCCATGCGGCCGCCTCATGGCCCTCCTCACTCAGCCCATGCCACGGCACGCCAGGCGCCCGCCTTGGTCCAGCCCAGGCGCCCGCCCCGCAGCCCTGCTACTCCTGTTCAGTTTTGGAAACAAGTTGTAGTTTTCTAATCTTTCTCTCCTTCTTGTACTTGGAATATATTATGACAAACATAGATTAGGAAACTATATTCTCCTTGTATAGATTTGATTTCACAATCCTTGTATAGTTAGGACTCCTCTATTGTAACTATAAATATTTGCACAATGTGAATAAACAAGCTAAGGCTTCTCATTCTTTACATGGTATCAGAGCTGTAAGATTCAAGCCCCATAATCCCAATAATCCCTGTCAAAACTCGGCAGCCCCACCCCACCATGGCAATGGCCGGAGCCTCCTCCACCATTCCTAACACTACCCAACCCGACCAACCCCTCTTCTTGGTCAACTTATCTTACTGCCGCACCCTCACCCCTTTAACCTATCTCACATGGGCATCCCAAATTACCTCCATCCTCTTTGGCCTCGACCTCTTGAAATTCGTCGATGGCACCCACCCAAAACCCGATGATAACATCATCACCACCACCCCCGCCACCGTTGAAACGGATGATGAACCGGCCAAACCAGCCACCACCACCACCATTCCCAATCCGGCAGTCATTACTTGGTCTCGCCAAGATCGCCTCATCCTAGGATCCCTCATAGGTACCCCTAGACCACGCTATTGCTCCCCTTGTTCACCAAGCCAAAACCTCCCATGAAGCTTGGACCATCCTCAAAACCACCTATGACAACCCCTCCCGTGGCCACATACTTCAAATCAAAGACAACCTTGCAAACCTCACCAAAAACCAACTATCCATCTCCGATTACATGAATGCTGTCAAAACCTACACCGACAAGTTTGCCATTCTAGGAAAACCCATGGATTCTGAGGACATAATCTACACCATCCTCAAAGGCTTGGACTATGAAACCTTCAAGCCCGTCATTGACTCCACCCGAGCCCAAGACAACCCTATCTCCTTTGAAGCCCTGCACGAAAAACTTATCCAACATGAACTCACCCTAAAACAATCCACAGCCACCTCTCCTCTCCCCACCACCGCCTTTACCGCCCACACCCTCCCTTCACCTAACCGTAACTCCTACCGCAACACCAACCCCTCTCCATCCCATAACTCATACTCCTCCCCTCCCCCTTTTAACGGAAAGTGCCAATACTGTTGCAATATTGGACATGTTATCTCCCAATGTCGCCAATTCAAATGCGACCACCCCACCGTCAACTCCCCCCCCCTCATCGCCAAAACCGAAATCTAAATCCTAACCCCCAAGCCCACACTGCATCCCATCCCTACCCACCTCCCCCTCCATCTTGGCTTATCGATAGTGGCGCAACCAACCACATCACCAATGACCTCTCCAACCTTGTCCTTCACACACCCTACAATGGCAGTGACAACGTCATTATCGGCGATGGCTCTTCTCTTTCGATCTCTCACATAGGTTCCTTCTCTCTCCCCACATCATCCTCTCTTCTTAAATTTAATAATATCTTACCTGTCCCTCTTATTACTCGTAATATTCTATCTGTGTCTCAATTCTGTCGTGGCAACAATGCCATCATTGAATTCTCACATTCTTCTTTTCTTATCAAGGACAAAGCCACGAGTCAAACTCTTATCCATGGAAACCTTGAGGATGGCGTCTACATTTGGCACCCTCCGCCCATTCAAGCTCATTCAAGCTCTCTCTCATCGCAGCTGTGGCATCATAGATTAGGACATCCCTCTTCCCCCGTTCTTAGTCTATTACGTAGCAAATTTAGTTTATCTATTTCCTCTAGCTTACCTCCTTGTAATTATTGCTTTATTAATAAAAGTCACAAGCTGCCTTTTGCATCTTCCACTCTTGTCTCACATGCTCCCCTTGATCTCATCTTTTCCGATGTATGGACTTCTCCAATTCACTCACTTGACAACTTCAAATACTATGTCATCTTCGTCGACCACTTCAATAAATACATATGGTTTTACCCTCTCAAACACAAATCTGACACCTACAACACCTTCCTCCGTTTCAAAGCTTTAGTCGAAAAATACTTCAAACGACCAATCGTTCAAATCTACTCCGACAACGGAGGTGAATACCTCAAACTCACACCCACTCTTGGTCAAAATGGTATCACCCACCTCACTACACCCCCTCACACTCCTGAACACAACAGGTACGCCGAACGTCATCACCGCCACATTGTTGAAACTGGCCTCACTCTTCTCTCCCATGCAAACCTACCCCTCACCCTTTGGCCCTATGCTCTCACCACTGCCACCTACCTCATAAACAGATTACCCACCCCCACCCTAAACAATGATTTCCCCTACTTCTGCCTTTTCCACTCCCCTCCAAACTACACCAAGCTACGTAGTTTTGGTTGCCTCTGCTACCCATGGCTTCGCCCATACACCACCCATAAACTAGACCCAAAATCCATCCCTTGTATCTTCGTTGGTTACTCACCCACGCAAAGTGCATATTACTGCCTTGACCCCACATCCCATCGTGTCTACACCTCCCGCCATGTCCGCTTTGTTGAAACCACCTTCCCATATAACTCCCTCACCACCACATCCCCCACTACTTCCGTTCCTCCTCCCTCTGAATGGCACACCCTGTTTCTCCCCATTCTTGACACCACCTCCTTTATCCAACCTCCTCCTCCTCCCACCCTTCCCACTCCAACTCATCCTTCTCCCAATCCCACCACTAATGAAACCCCAATCCCATCTCAGCCGGTTATTCCACCACCCTTTCCCAACCCTCCATCCCCTCCACCTCCGACCCGCACTATCACCACCACTAGACTATCCCATGGCATCACCAAACCCAACCCCAAATATGCCAACCTATCCCTCCTCACCTCCCCCACAAGCCTTCCCACCACCACCAAACAAGCCCTATCTATTCCTCATTAGCGTAACGCAATGATTGAAGAGTTCCAAGCCCTAACCCGCAACAACACTTGGTCCTTGGTTCCACCTACATCAGCCCATAACATTGTCGGAAGCAAGTGGGTCTTTCACGTCAAATATAACCCCGACAACACCATTCAGAAATACAAGGCCCGACTTGTAGCCAAAGGTTTTCACCAACAACCCGGTGTTGACTACACCGAAACCTTCAGTCCCGTTGTCAAACCAGCCACAGTCCGACTACTTCTTTTCCTTGCCACAACCAACCATTGGCCTCTTCGCCAACTCGATGTCAACAACGCCTTCCTTCAAGGCACTCTTTCTGAAACTGTTTTTATGACACAACCCCTCGGATTTGAGGACTCCACCAACCCATCCTTTGTTTGTCGCTTGTCAAAAGCAATCTATGGTCTCAAACAGGCTCCCCGGGCATGGTTTCAAGAACTCAAAACCTACCTCACCACATATGGCTTCCAACCCTCCTTAGTCGATCCCTCTCTGTTTATCTTCAACAGATCTCCATCCCCAATTTACCTACTTGTCTATGTTGATGATATCATTGTCACCGGCCCTTCCCCCTCTCACCTTCAGTCATTCATCTCCAACCTATCCAACCGGTTCTCCCTCAAGGACCTTGGCCCCTTGTCCTACATCTTGGGTGTCGAATTCGTTCCAAACCATAACGGGCTCCTCCTCTCCCAAACCAAATACATCCATGACCTTCTCACCCGTCACGACATGATTGACTGCAAGCCGCTTCCCACTCCCATGGTAGCATCACCTCCCCTCACAAGATCCACTGCCACTCCTGCTGTCCCCACTTCATATCGTGCTATTGTTGGTGGACTTCAGTACTTATCATTCACTCATCCTGACATTGCCTTCTCGGTCAACAAGCTTGCGCAATTCATGCAAAACCCCCAATCTTCTCACTGGGTTGCATTGAAGCGCCTTCTACGCTACCTTCATGGCACTATGCACCTTGGTCTTCAGATTTTTGCAACGTCTCCTCCTTCTCTTCATGCATTCTGTGATGCGAATTGGGCTGGAGACAAAGATGATTTTGTATCCACTTCTGGCTTGCTTGTCTATCTGGGCAAAAACCCGGTCACTTACTCGTCCCGGAAACAACGTGCCCTTGCTAGGTCCACCACTGAAGCCGAATTTCGGGCTATCGCAGACACCGCAGCTGAACTTACTTGGGTTGGGAACTTACTTACAGAGCTTGGATTTCCATCACCCACTACACCTGTGATTTACTGTGATAACCTTGGTGCCACTACCTACTCTGCGAACCCGATATTCCACTCTCGAATGAAACATGTGGCCCTCTCATTTCACTTTGTTCGTGAGCAAATTCAGTCCGGTTCTCTCCGTGTGCAACACATTGCTGGTACGGATCAACTAGCAGATGTTCTAACAAAACCACTATCCCGTATACGCTTCCAACACCTTATCTCCAAGATTGGTCTTCTCCACGGATCGTCCATCTTGCGGGGGCATATTAAGGATGAAGCTCCTGAAGTCACTAAAGGGAACCAAACCATGGAGGAAGTCACTGACCTTGAGGCGCCCGCCCCGTGCCAAGCCAGGCGCCCGCCTCAAGGGATTCCTGATGCGGCCGAAGCTTCTGCAAACCAGGCGTCCGCCTCGCCTAGGCCCATGCGGCCGCCTCATGGCCCTCCTCACTCAGCCCATGCCACGGCACGCCATGCGCCTGCCTTGGTCCAGCCCAGGCGCCCGCCTCGCAGCCCTGCTGCTCCTGTTCAATTTTGGAAACAAGTTGTAGTTTCCTAATCTTTCTCTCCTTCTTGTACTTGGAATATATTATGACAAACATAGATTAGGAAACTATATTCTCTTTGTATAGATTTGATTTCACAATCCTTGTATAGTTAGGACTCTTCTATTGTAACTATAAATATTTGTACAATGTGAATAAACAAGTTAAGGCTTCTCATTCTTTACACTACTTACAATATTTATATTCTGTTGTTATCTTGTGTTAAAACAGAATGAGCATCAAACTTTTATAAAGATGTTGATTTTAATGAGATTATTCTATCTTGTGTTAAAACAGAATGAGCATCAACTAATTCTTATTTAAAACTAATTCATCCATTAACACCAATATGAAAAGGTTCACATATAATGCATACAAAATATTTAACCAATTACAATATTATAAATAATGAAAATATAATAAATAATAAAATAATAAATCTATTATATTATAATATAATCCATCCATATTGATGCTAACTGATGATATAGTGAATAATGTGTATTATTTGAACTTTATGGGTTGGAATTGCAATTAAAAAAACTTGTCAAGTTTTCTGTCCACTCTTGTTTGTTAAGTAAATTAGTGTAGCACTCGTGCGATGCACGACGAGATATTAAATTTCCAAGTTAAAAATAAAAAAATAAGTAAACAGAGAAACAACGGTACAAATTAAAACTTTCTGAAAAATTACAATTACATTTTATAATAAAAACTATTACATTTTAAAACTCAATCTGTAACATTTCTTTATAGTAAGTGTTAAATTTCAAGAGACGAACAACATAAATTTTTTGTTTTTACAAATATGATTTTACAAAAATAATTCAAAATCATATCGTGATGCTACTATTTTGATTCGTCTCGTCGAGACGAACACAACGATGTTTTCGATTTTTTTTTACTTCAAAATCTACAGTTATTTCATTTAAATTTGGTTTGGACGGGGCTAACCTGAGCATGGGAGGGACAACCCGTCTTACTCGGCTTACCCATGTTTTTGTCATTATAGTGAGTAACCCGTCGAGATTCGACGGGCATATTAAGGCTTATTATTACTTATTGCTATAATCTGTAATTTCATTTAAATAAACGAATACAATATGTTAGGTTTATATCCAACAATAAAAAAGTGAGACGATCATTTGACAAAAACTCATGTGAGAACATGAATATCCGTCTCATTCATGAGACGGGTCGGATCCATGACCCGTGCCAAGGCGTATCAGCGCCCGCCTAAGTCATTCCATGCCTTGGTCCAGTCCAGCCAACAGCCTTGGCCCCAAATTGCTCCATCCTTGGCCCCAATTGGCCCCAAGCAGTCCCAAAAAAAAAAAAAAAAAAATTAAAAATTTTGCTCACGTGGCAGCTTCTCATAGGCTCAAAAAAAAAAGATTTAATTTTTATTTTTTGTTTTTTTTTCGGTTTGTGAAAAGTAATACTCCCTCCGTCCCAGATCAAGAGTCCTACTTTTCTTTTTGGTCCGTCCCAGACCAAGAGTCCCTTTCCTTAAATGGAAAGTTTTCCATATATTTATACCCTTATCATCTCCATATATTTACAAAAAAATCATTACTATTCCTCCCACTCATTCTCTCTCCTATTAAATATTATTTAACTTTTACATTCTCTCTCTTATTCCCTACCACACATTTAACTTTTACATTCTCTCTCCTATTTCCTACCACACATTTAACTTTTACATTCTCTCACCTAAAATTTTCTACCCACTTTAAAAAAAATTCTTAAAAAGCGTGAAATCCCCCCCGAGGACCCTTGGTCTGGGACGGAGGGAATAGTTACTATAACATAATGTAATAATTGTATGCATATAAAGTAATAGTTTGTATACATTAAAGTAATACATATATACAGAAAAGTAATAGTATTTTTTCCTATGTTTTCTTCGTTTGGCAAAAGTAATAACTTATGTATATGAATGTAATAGTTTATACAAGTAAATGTAACACTTTGATAGATGAAATTATAACATATTTTTATAGATAATGTAATACTTTTACATGTATCATGATAAATTTGAACTCATTGTAACTTATTGTTTGAAAACATATAGATATCTATACATACGTGTTACAATTATGTACAAATACTATTACATATAAATAACACGTTTGTTACATTTTAGTTATAATAAGTATTACTTTTGCCAAACGAAGAAAACATAGGGAAAACACTATTACTTTTCTGTATATATGTATTACTTTAATGTATACAAACTATTACTTTATATGCATACAATCATTACATTATGTTATAGTAACTATTACTTTTCACAAACCGAAAAAAAAAAAAAAAATTTAAAAATTTAAAAAAAAACACTATTACTGATTATTTTGTTGATCCCAACGGTCAATATGAGCGCCTGAGTGATGCGAACATACCCCAGAAATTTGACGACGATCCAACGGTTAATGAAGCGGGAATTTAATTTTTAATATAGCGAATTTTTTGGAGATTTTCGCCAGTTTTCGCCGCCGGCCATTTATCCCTCTCCGGAAATTATTTGGAAGATCCCAACGGTCATCATGTGCGCCTAGGGAATGCGACCAAAGCCCGGAAGTTTCACGACGATCCAACGGTTAACGAAGTCGGAATTCGATATTTACATACGCGATTTGATTTTGATTTTGCCCAGAACCTAAGCCCATTTGACGGATTATGCCCCATGGGTCATGGGTCGACCCGTCTCATGCATGAGACGGATCCCCTTGTTCTCATGGGAGACCAACTCCGATCATTTTGGGATAGATAGAGTATCCTGTACACACAGAAAATTACATTACTACATTCAAACTAACTCCATTTAGCCTATATGTGTTGGGATGGTCAAACATATTTTGGTCACAGATATCTATTTTTATTATAAAAATAAAAATTTGTGTAAACTTGATGACCGAATTTTTAAGAGATGGAGAATATATAATTTACACAAACTCGCGTAATGATTTGAGCTTATAAAATTTACACAAACTTGCTCACAAAATTATCTTTGACAAACAGTAGTTTGGTAGGCTATTTTGTCTGTCAATTATATAGTCATTTATTTAATGAATCAAATATTAATTAATTTACAGTAGGATAACAATTCAATTATCAAATTATTCTTAGTAAAGAGCATATTTGAAATGAATGTCCAAAAAGTTTTGAAATTTGCTTTTGATCAAGAGCAAATTTGAATTTTTTTTGGACATTCCATTATGAGACGGAGGGAGTATTTTCTATTATTGTATGCATAAACTTTATTTGTCAGGAGAGCGTAACATTGTTTAGCAAATCAAGTACGCATTCAAATGCATAAACTTAATGTATAATGAATTTATTGTCGTTAATAATATGATTCTTTTTATTTCAAAAAAAAAAACCCTATCATTACGTTGGATATTGTAAGAAATATTGAATCGATAGATTTAAATTACAAGGGTATAAATATATTCAAAACATGTCATTTATGGAAGAGACTCTTGAAGTGTGACAGGTCAAAAGGAAAAGTAGGACCCTTGAAGTGGGACGGAGGGGGTATCATTTATTAGTATTCAAACAATAGTAATAATAAATAAATATTATATTTGTTTACATTAACTCATCATGAACGTAATTATAATATTCATTTCCAATTTAACTTATTTAATTTTGAGAAGAAAAAACAAAATCTTAAAAAAACAAACATTTGTGTTAAGTGAAATTTTTTTCCCCAAACAATTCACTCCCTCATCAAACCTAACCCACTTCTTCCTCTCCCTCTTTCAAAATATCAATTCATACTATCTTTATTTTTTAGAATATTGACATGCACTTCAAAGAAAAGTATTTCTTTTTTGTGTCCAAATCGAATGAAAGTAGTCTCTATTTTTGGAAGAATTTTTTTTTATGATTTTTGGTGAAAAAAAAATAAAAAAAAATTATAATAAAATATTTAATTTATATTCAAAAAAGAGGATTTTTTAAAATAAATATCATATTTTTTTTTATTAACTTCTCGAAAACCGCTAAAAAAAGATTGAACATGATATTTGTTTATATTAACTTCTCGAAAACTGCTAAAAAAAGATTGAACATGTGGGAGGATCCGAACGAATTCTGCTTTCATTTCCAATGAAACGGAGGGCACTGACTTACTTACGTTACAGTTGAAATTATAATATTCTTTTTCAATTTAACTTATTTAATTTTGAGAAGAAAAATCAAATTTCAAAAATAACTAACAATGTGTTAAATGAGTTTTTTTTTCCCAAACACCACACTCCCTCATCAAGCCCAACCCACTTCTTCCTCTCCCTCTTTCAAACTACCTATTTATACTACATTAATTTTTTAGAATATTGACATGCACTTCAAAGAAGAGGATTTTTTTTGTCCGAATAAAATGAAAGTAATATTTATTTTCGGAGGAAATTTTTTAATGATTTTAGGTGGAAAAGAAATTTAAAAAGATAATTTATTATAAAATATTTGATTTATATTCAAGAAAGAGGATTTTTTTTCTGTGTCCGAATCAAATTAAACTAGTCTCTATTTGTAGAGAAAAAAATTATGAATTTTGGTGTAAACATTTTCTTTTTAAAATTAATTTATTATAAAATAATTGAGGTCAAAAAATTTGGGGGAAAATCATAAATTAAGGCATCCAATCAAAAGCACTTGATGTTGATTTCAATGTCTAATATCTATATTTATGCCATAAACGTAAATGACTAAAATACCCTTGATAGATTTCCAAATTTAACCACTTGATTTATATAGAAAATAATTGATCAATGGGTGAATCACATAATGCCATGTCATAATAGTGACATGGCTTAATGTGATGGCATGAAATATTTCTCTTTTTATATATTATATAGATAGAATATTGACATGCACTTCAAAGATAAGGATTTATTTTTTGTGTCCAAATCGAATGAAATTAGTCTCTTTTTTTGGAAGAATTTTTTTAACGATATTTGGTGGAAAAATTTTTTTAAAAAAAATTATTATAAAATATTTGATTTATATTCAAAAAAGAGGATTTTTTTTAAATAAATATCATATTTGTTTACATTAACTCATCATGAACAAAATTATAATATTCTTTTTCAATTTAACTTATTTAATTTTGAGAAAAAAAATCAAAATCCGAAAATAACTAACAATGTGTTAAATAATTTTTTTCCCGAAACACTAAACTCCCTCATCAAATCCAACCCACTTCTTCCTCTCCCTCTTTCAAAATATCAATTCATACTATCTTTATTTTTTAGAATATTGACATGCACATTAAAGAATAGGTTTTTTTTTTGTCCGAATAAAATGAAAGTAATATCTATTTTTGGAGGAATTTATTTTTATGATTTTAGGTGGAAAAAAATAAAAAAAATAATTTATTATAAAATATTTGATTTGTATTCAAAAAAGAGGATTTTTTTTTCTGTGACCGAATCAAATGAAATTAGTTTCTATTTGTAGAGAAAAAATAATTATGAATTATTTTTTTTGTAAATTAAGGCATCCAATCAAAAACACTTGATGTTGATTTCAATGTCTAATATCTACATTTATGCCATGAACGTAAATGACAAAAATACCCTTGATAGATTTCCAAATTTAACCAATTTATTTATATAGAAAATAATTGACCAATTGGTGAATCACATAATGTCATGTCATAATAGTGACATGGCTTAATGTGATGGCATAAAATGTTTCTCTTTTAATATATTATATAGATAGATAGAATATTGACATGCACTTAAAAAAAATGATTTCTTTTTTGTGTCCAAATCGAATGAAAGTAGTTTCAATTTTTGGAAGATTTTTTTTATGATTTTTGGTGAAAAAAAATTATAAAAAAAAATTATTATAAAATATTTGATTTATATTCAAAAAAGAGAATTTTTTTTTAAATAAATATCATATTTGTTTACATTAACTCATCATGAATAAAATTATAATATTCTTTTTCAATTTAACTTATTTAATTTTGAAAAGAAAAATCAAAATTCAAAAATAACTAACAATGTGTTAAATGAGTTTTTTTTTCCCAAACACTACACTCCCTCTTCAAACCCAACCCACTTCTTCCCTCTTTCAAACTACCTATTTATACTACATTTATTTTTTAGAATATTGACATGCACTTCAAAGAAGAGGATTTTTTTTTGTCCGAATAAAATGAAAGTAATATCTATTTTTGAAAGAATTATTTTAATGATTTTAGGTGGAAAAAAAAATTTATAATAAAATATTTGATTTATATTCAAGAAGGAGGATTTTTTTTGTGTCCGAATCAAATGAAATTATAATAACTCATCATGAACAAAATTATAATATTCTATTTCAATTTAACTTATTTAATTTTGAGAAGAAAAATCAAAATCCAAAAATAACTAACAATGTGTTAAATGAGTTTTTTTTTCCCAAACACTACACTCCCTCATCAAACCCAACCCACTTCTTCCTCTCCCTCTTTCAAACTACCTATTTATGCACGCGGGGTCTTAGCCTGATGGTTAGAGTTCATGGCTTCCAACATGGAGGTCATGGGTTCGATTCCCCCACCAGTGGTTAGAGGGAATGACATTGCCCTCCCTAGCATAGCTAGGCGCCTCTGTGAAGTGCATCATGGGGGGAGCGGTGAAATGTGTTGATCCCCTTCTTTTAAAGTAAAAGAAAAAAAAAAAAAAAACTACCTATTTATACTACATTTATTTTTTAAAATATTGACATGCACTTCAAAGTAGAGGATTTTTTTTGTTCGAATAAAATGAAAGTAATATCTATTTTTGGAGGAAATTTTTTAATGATTTTAGGTGGATAAAAATTAAAAAAATAATTTATTATAAAATATTTGATTTATATTCAAGAAATATGATTTTTTTTTCTATGTCCGAATCAAATGAAATTAATCTCTATTTGTAGAGGAAAAAAATTATGAATTTTTGTGTAAACAAATTTTGTTTTTAAAATTAATTTATTATAAAATAATTGAGGTCAAAGAATTTGGGGGAAAAATCGTAAATTAAGGCAACCAATCAAAATCACTTGATGTTGATTTCAATGTCTAATATCTACATTTATGCCATGAACGTAAATGACTGAAATATCCTTGATAGATTTCCAAATTTAACCACTTGATTTATATAGAAAATAATTGGCCAATGGGTGAATCACATAATGCCATGTCATAATAGTGACATGGCTTAATATGATGGCATGAAATGTTTCTCTTTTTATACATTATATAGATAAAAAATTGACATGCACTTCAAAAATAAGGATTTATTTTTTGTGTCCAAATCGAATGAAAGTAGTCTCTTTTTTTGGAAGATTTTTTTTATGATTTTTGGAGAAAGAAATTAAAAAAAAAATTATTATAAAATATTTGATTTATATTCAAAAAAGAGGGTTTTTTTAAATAAATATCATATTTGTTTACATTAACTCATCATGGACAAAATTATAATATTCTTTTTCAAATTAACTTATTTAATTTTTAGAAGAAAAAATCAAAATCCAAAAATAACTAACAATGTGTTAAATGATTTTTTGTCCCAAACACTATACTCCCTCATCAAACCCAACCCACTTCTTCCTCTCCCTCTTTCAAACTACCTATTTATACTATATTTATTTTTTAGAATATTGATATGTATTTCAAAGAAGAGGATTTTTTTTTCTTCCGAATAAAATGAAAGTAAAATCTATTTTTGGAGGAATTTTTTAATGATTTTAGGTGGAAAAAAATAATTAAAAAAATAATTCATTATAAAATATTTGATTTGTATTCAAGAAAGAGGATTTTTTTTCTGTGTCGAAATTAAATGAAATTATTCTCTATTTGTAGAGGAAAAATAATTATGAATTTTGGTGTAAACAATTTTTTTTGAATTAATTTATTATAAAATAATTGAAGACAAAGAATTTGGGGGAAAAAAATTTGTAAATTAAGGCATACAATCAAAAGCACTTGATGTTGATTTCAATGTCTAATATCTACGTTTATGTCATGAACGTAAATGACTAAAATACCATTGATAGATTTCCAAATTTAACCACTTGATTTATATAGAAAATAATTGACCAATGGGTGAATCACATAATGCCATGTCATAATAGTGACATGGCTTAATGTGATGACATAAAATATTTATCTTTTTATATGTTATATAGATAGATAGAATATTGACATGCACTTCAAAGAAAATAATTTATTTTTTGTGTCCAAATCGAATAAAAGTAGTCTCTATTTTTGGGAGAATTTTTTTTATGATTTTTTGTGAAAAAAAATTATAAAAAAATTATTATAAAATATTTGATTTATATTCAAAAAAGGGAATTATTTTTAAATAAATATCATATTTGTTTACATTAACTCATCATGAACAAAATTATAATATTATTTTTCAATTTAACTTATTTAATTTTGAGAAGAAAAATCAAAATCCAAAAATAATAACAATGTGTTAAATGAGTTTTTTTTTCCCAAACACTACACTCCCTCATCAAACCCAACCCACTTCTTCCTCTCCCTCTTTCAAACTACCTATTTGTACTACATTTATTTTTTAGAATAGTGGCATGCACTTCAAAAGAGAATTTTTTTTGTCCGAATAAAATGAAAGTAATATCTATTTTTGGAAGAATTATTTTATTGATTTTAGGTGGAAAAAATAATTTATAATAAAATATTTGATTTATATTCAAGAAGGAGGATTTTTTTCTGTGTCCGAATCAAATGAAATTATAATAACTCATCATGAATAAAATTATAATATTCGTTTTCAATTTAACTTATTTAATTTTGAGAAGAAAAATCAAAATTCAAAAATAACTAACAATGTGTTAAATGAGTTTTTTTCCCAAACACTACACTCCCTCATCAAACCCAACCCACTTCTTCCTCTCCCTCTTTCAAACTACCTATTTATACTACATTTGTTAGTTAGAATATTGACATGCACTTCAAAGAAGAGGATTTTTTTTTGTTCGAATAAAATGAAAGTAATATCTATTTTTGGAGGAATTTTTTAATGATTTTAGGTGGAAAAAAATTAAAAAAATAATTTATTATAAAATATTTGATTTATATTCAAAAAATAGGATTTTTTTTCTGTGTCCGAATCAAATGAAATTAGTCTCTATTTGTAGAGGAAAAAAATATGAATTTTGATGTAAACAATTTTTTTTAAAATTAATTTATTATAAAATAATTGAGGTCAAAGAATTTGGAGGAAAAAAAATTGTAAATTAAGACATCAAATCAAAAGCACTTGATGTTGATTTCAATGTCTAATATCTACATTTATGCCATGAACGTAAATGACTAAAATATTCTTGATAGATTTCCAAATTTAACCACTTGATTTATATAGAAAATAATTGGCCAATTGGTGAATCACATAATGCCATATCATAATAGTGACATGGCTTAATGTGATGACATGAAATATTTCTCTTTTTATATATTATATAGATTAACTAGTCATTTAGGAATGAAGGGAGTACTTTACGTCCAAAATAATGCTAAATCTCTCTATTCTATATTAAGTGTTCATTATTTGTGATATTGATAAATTTACATTGTTAACAGTGAAATAATGTCACGTTTTAGATTATTTAGGTATATGTTTTAGGGCAAATTGTAATTCGGTTACCTTTATTTGTATCAGTTTTGTAATTTAATTTTCAACATTTAAAAAGTTGCAAGTCGATTCCTAACATTGACATTTTATTGCAAATTTGTATAAAAACTAACAAAGATGTTAATTTTTAGACGGAATTAATGTCATGTGCCATGTATATATCTTTTTAAGGGGCATGCTAATCGTTTCGCAGGGGGAAAAGGAATAAATTACTCTTTAACATCAAAATGATGTAGCTTTATAACACTTGGTTAATGAAAAAAAATGATCCAAAAAAAAATTAATTAAAAAACACGTAAAATAGTGAGTGGTGGTGACTATGATACTAATAGTGTTAGTGGTCGGTGGTATTGGGGTTGAAATGAATATGGAATGACCATTATGACTCTTCAAGTGAATGGGACATGACTTGGATTTTGTAAAAATAAAAAAAATAACGTTTCGTTAATTTTACACCAATTAGCAACAAAATATCAAAGTTAAGAATCAGATTGCAAAATTTTCAATGTTGGGAATCAAATTGCAACAGTGACACAAACATAGATAACCTATCTGCAATGTACCCTATGTTTTACTAACGGCCTGTTTGGTAAAAACTGAAAATTAAGCTCTGAAAATGTAGAGCTGAAAAATATAGAGCTGAAATTATTAAGTTGCTGAATTTTAAGAGTTCAGTTTGTTTGGTAATGTCAAACCACTTATATTTGAATTTATTTAAAATTTGAACTTAACATTCAAAAAATTATTTGAATAATCTTAATGAGTGTATAATAAAATAAAGGCTTCAACATATACGTCACGATTATTATAATTAGATTATATTTTATAATATTTAAATATTTTATTAGTACTTTCTTTGACCCATAATAAAATTTATCTTGTTAATTATTTTGATAAATTTGTTTAAACTTTGACAAAAAATGAAAAAAAAAATTAATTATGATACTCTATTAAAATATTATTAATATCAATAATTTAATATAAATAAAATTACATTTTAATACTAGATCAAATATAATTTATATGAAAAGTTAAAATATTTCAACAAAAGAAAGTATCATTTAATATATAAATAAAATAGTTGATGGATGGATTTGAACTCATTCCATTTTTAACTCTTTCTTTCTCCCTCTTAATTGCTTAAGCTACTCATTTCAAACTTAAAATTAATAGCATTTTTTAAGACAATCTTAATTAATTAAGTGATTGCAATTTACCTTACCAAACTTGCTTAACTTTTTAATCTCTTAAAGTGTTTCAAATTAAGAGCTAAATTGGGTTACCAAACAAGCCCTAAGAAAACGTTTAAAAGTTAACATCCTCATCCTCAGTTTAATTTGGGACATTGACAATCCTCAATTTCAGCAACCCCTTCCCATAAAAAAATATTAATGAATATTTGATTCTCTTAGGGAGTATTGATTGACAGTATAGAGGTTATAGTCTATCACCGTTAAATTGAAAATATTTGTTTGAAAGTACTTGTAATTTTTTTTTTTTCTGTTGAAAGCCCTATTAAATTTGTCAAAATGAAAAAAGAAGTCTTGTTAATTCAATGGCTAAAGTAGCAAAACATATGCTTATTCTTGGATTAATAGTAATAGGTATACATCCATCCCAATTTTCAGTCTACAATATTATACGTGCATTTCAGTTTTAGCCAATAACTAGTTCATAGCCCGTCGAAATTCGACGGGAATAAAAAAGCTAATCAATTAAGAAAAACTGATGCAAAGCATTTTTAGAGATAGAGAATCTTAAAACTATACAGCTGTCTCTCAAGATCCTCACCTGCAAAGATAGAGCTGCAAATGGGCCGGATTCGAGTCGGGTATGGCTGAGTTCGAGTCGAGTCTACAATGAAAAAATATCAAGTCGAGTTTCAACGGGTCGAGTCGAGTTGCTATGAGACCTGCCGAGTTTGACTCAGGTATTTGGAATTGAGCTCGGTGGGTTTCTGGGTTCGAATCGAATATGCCATGTAGAGTTGGGTGACACCGAGTCGAGTAGGGTAAACCCGAGTCGAGTCAGTTTACAGAGTTAATCACAATGAAAATAAAGCAGATGCAGGAAGAAGTAGAAAGTGCATAAATAGAGGAAGAACAACAATGTATGTCAGTACATTAGCAAGCCGTCCGATCCTTTGTATGAGTGCAACAACGCAACATGAAAACATCTTGGCGGTGAGCATAAGGATTAAGGAAGATATAATATATACAATCACCCATTCCTATGAATCAAGAATTCATTACGCGAGAATGTATAAAGCTCAAAGCTTTATAATGTAAACGAGTTACAAAACCAAAATCTTTCACCTTTGCTCCACATCAAATTCAATGCATACAATTCAAAGGCAATTGATTGAATACTGATTGAATAATAACATAGTTACAGAGTAACAAAACCAAAATCTGTAACAAAACCAAAGTCTTTCTCCTGCTGCTCCTTCTTTACTTGTTTAAACTACAATTGCATCATGTTTGCACCTACTCATAAAACAAACATAAAAAAATTAGGCTAAAATCATTTAGGTTGCAGAACAATCATTCACATTTGAAGATAGGCAAAGTATTCTATCATGTGTCATGATTATATAGTGTGGCCAGGATGGCAGGATCACATCTGAACAATCTGGTAACAGGGTAGAGATATTGATAGTTTGCTACCAGAGAGAATCTATTAATCTAAGCTTGGGAACACATAAGTAAGATAATGGCCACCACTGTTGTCTCTGACATGATGAATAGCAAAAAAGCAAAGAAAACAAATCGATTTTTATGCACAGGTATATGTTCAATGACACAGTAGTATTCTGTGTATCAGTATCACATCTCAAGTAGTATAGGTAAGAATATACAGATTCAAAATGGATATGTAAGCCGTATGTAATTCAGAAATTTATTTACTCACCTCTAGATCCCCAATAGCTTGATCATTGGCATTTTCCCAGTTTGGGAATTTTTCAAAAAGGAACTCAATCGACATTCCAAACTGCAATCACACATATACCATCTGTTGTTATCTTTACACATAAAAGGAAGGAACCAAAAGATTATCGTTGCCAACTTTTCCAAACATAAACTAATAACTGACCCCCTTTCCAAATAACTCAGAATCAATTGAGCCCTAATAACTCAACAAACACAATACAAAATCCCAATTCAATCGAAAAATAGTGACCTTAAATGCATCTATCCCCAAAGTCGTGGAACAACACATTGTCTGAAGCATAAAAATGAAACTACCGTGGTACCCATATTCTCTTCCACAAGAAAAGTAGCTACATAAAAGAATTATATACTTAAAACTCCTTAAGAAGTAAAACATTTGCTACTCAAAATGCACATGAAACCAAAATAAATTCATGTAGGCAACACAAAACAATAAAAATATTGAAAAGGGTAATGACAAAGACTGCATTTGCATAGCAAAATAAATTCATGTAGGCAACACAAAACAATAAAAATATTGAAAAGGGTGATGACAAAGCATGCATTTGCAGAACTGCATTTTCAATGTATGGAGTGCAGATGCACGACATTAAGTCATGTAAGTATTCAAACTCAACCTAAGGAGAGAGGTTATTCTCCATTCTCAAACACATTACAGAATTAAGGTACTACTTGAAAACCTCTACTCCGACTCTCAAAATCAAGAATGAATCAAGTTGAACACTACTAAAGAGTTGATACCAGTACAATAAGGAAACAATTGATATATACCCTTCATTGACTAAACATGAAAAAAATATAAACAATACAGAGATATATATACTCAAACTCAAAACTGAACTATTAAAAACAGAAGTTGTCTACTCTCAAATGCAATTGCCTTCATTTCATTTTATGTTTTCGATAAGTAAACACATTTTCCTTCACATAAAACCTCTCTATCAGATCCTGATTCCAACAAATCTCTTATTGTAAATTATATTGAAATTCCATAACTGAAGCAAGTCGTATACATGTTAACGAAAAAGAATGGCACCTAGAATGTTAATTTATCATTTCACATTCAGGTGTTAAAAGCACAAGCACATTCCAAACTGCAATCACACATATACCATCTGTTGTCATCTTTACACATAAAAGGAAGGAACCAAAAGATTATCGTTGCCAACTTTTCCAAACATAAACTAATATGACAGTACTAATAAGTAATTTCTATTTTTTTTTTTGATTTTTTTATTTATTTTTTTTAAGTAAAGAAGAAGGCAACTATATATACATACAACATACAGGTACCCCACCCCCTCACTAAACCATGAATAGTTCCCTTATGCATTACTACAGACCAAATGAAATAAGGAAGGGGAAGGGAATACCTCAACCAACTCACTGATGGGGCGGAGGGGGTAGTCTCTCCATCATCAAATGCATCATCCGCATTTGCTCCTCCCTGAATGCCTGAGCTTGCCCAATCTCGTTGTCCATCTTCCCTTCCAATCTTTCTCTCCACATCTGGTTAGTCTCAATCTCTGCCTCCACTCGTTGCACTTGCGCCCAAACTCCATCCTCAATCCTCTCACGTTCTCTTCAATCAATTCTACTTGCCCCGCCAAGTAATATGCTGCCTCATCATCAACTCCATGGCCTATTTGTGGTCCTATCCTCGCTCGATTGAAGTTGGTGAGCGTGAACTTATCAATCTTCGACCCCGGCTTCAGATTACGGATATCCCCTCGCATATTAAGCCCTGCCATCTCTGCCAACTCCGTGATAAGAATAGGAAAGTTGTAGTTCGACCTTCCCATGTTCTTGGCCAATCTGATGATCTCATGTCTCATAATCAATCCGGTGTTTATTCTGTTTCTCGAAACCACAACATACATCAGTGCCGCCCTTCTCCAGCTAACATCACCATAGTGTGATGAGGGCATAATCCGCTCACAAATAAATCGGTGTAAAATGACTAACTCCTCACTCAGATCCCTCGTCTTCATTATGTTTCCCTTTTTGTACCATGTAGGGTCAATGTTCACCCCAAGTGTGATCGAGAATGCTGGGAGGTGCCCCAATATATCCTCCTTTGTCTTCATCTCCCTTATCAACTTCTGATACGCACATTCTCCTCTGACACATTAGCGGGCATCTTGTAATACCTATTGATCACCGTCTTTGGTATACGGGACCTCCAACCCACGCACATAAGAATTGGGTGTATCACCTCTAGCACACACATTGACATAAAACTCCTGAACAATTCTATTCAATCCCCAGTGCCGGGTTCGACGCAAGCATCTTCCATTTATAAAAAGTAAAAATCTCCTTTAAATTACAACTTTCCCAATCGAATTCCCGTTCTACGTTGAATGCATTACCCAGATGATCATTAAAAAATTTATCCGCTTTGTCGAAAACGAACCTGTGTTGATCAAATTGGGGTTCTTCCACATCCGGGGGATTGGGAACATTTTTATCTCTACCCCGTTTACCCATTACAATACCGAAAAATAGCTTACAAACAGATAAAAATTTCCGGAAAAGAGTCGCCGGATTGTCACCGAAGTTTCGCTGGAAAGTCGCCGAAATTGGAGGGGATGAACTCGAAAAGCAACCCTTGGACGTCACTACTTTCCCCACTACTTATTCCTTCGAAAATCTCCACAAAAAGACAGCTTTCAACCCAAAAAAATCTAACCTTTTAAAGCTTCAAATTTTGTCACCAATGCCGGAATTAATGGAGGAAAAGGCTTGAAATTGGGGTTTGGAAGAAGGTTAGGGAGTGGGTATATGGATTTGGTGGGTAGGAGGTGAGGATTTCAAAGGTTTATGAGAGGATTTTTAGAGAGAAGGGATAAAGGGGCCTGTGTTTTTGATAGAGAAAGGGGGGTAGGGAGGGTTGGTTATTAGGGATTTGTAAAATCTATTCCTATTTGAGTCTCCAAACCCGGCAAGGTATATGCATACTGACCATTGGGAGTGGACGCTCCTTATGACTGGGAGCGGACGCTCCCCTTGGACAGAAACTGGTTCTGAAATTGGCAAAGTTGGGAGCAGGCGCTCCCCTCCTTTTGGAGCGTGCGCTCCATATTTCCAGCAACTTTCATAGTTTTGAGAAAATTTAGGAGCAGGTGCTCCCCTACTTTTTGGAGCCAATGCTCCCACTTTCCAGTGGGTTTATTTTATTTTTTTTTTAATTTTTTGTTTTTATAGCAGATTCACTATGTAACCACCTCCGTTCCAACTAAGGAGAACTTTTTACAAAGTTGATTTTTAAGCACTATCAAGATCATATGAATGAATAGGCACCGCAAAGATCTAACCTATGCTATCCTAATTGCATGTGCAAATTACAAAATGATGAATAACGATGGAAGTTTTAATAGCTCCACAAGGAATTCCACAATATAACTTTTTTTAAAAAAAAATGGATGCGATAACAGGCAAATCCTCAATGTTCTTGTACTAATCAGCAATGAAATCAACCATCTTGTGTGCCTTTTCTCTCAATTGTTCTGAGTCCATTGGCTTCAACCCTCCCTACCTACCAAATTTACAAACACACATATAAGAACACACGGTCAAGAAAATCGTCAAACACATGATGTGCATTCAATACACCATAAGGTCCATAACCAAGAAAACGTTTTTAGTGCTCAATTTGGTTATTACATTGCATGATTGTTCAATTAAAATAAAAAAAGAGTACTAAATTAAAACATCTAAGATAGAATGTAACTTACATTTTTGTATTAATAAACAGGTAAATGTTCTAGGATAGAATCTCATCAATACTCATTGACAGATTGAAAAAAAAAAATATGAACCATATAATTACTAAAGTTTGTTTGGAACTCAGTCAAATCCACATTAAGTGCTCCATCAAACCTCAAAGAAGCAGTCAATGAGAAAATAAACTGTATCACATTAACTTAAGTCAGAAATCCAAATATAGAGATCGAAAGAGGAAGGTTAACTAAAGACAAGATCAAAGTTTATTACCTGAGAAACCACATGCAATGCCGTATAAATCAACCATAAGTATTTAATGGATTTGTTTCTCCTGCAATATTACACATCAAAAACAGCAGCAAGCTTATAAATATAATCAGTAGTGTTAAATACAGAGACATCTATAAGTTAGCACATCCAGATTGTTCAAACTTGAATAGGATTCCCAAGCCAATAACAACAACAACAACAGAGCCTTAGTCCTAAAATAAATTGGTATTCAAAAATTGTAATACTCTAACCGTCCCTAAATGAATTAATGAAACGGTTGAATGTCATAAATTTTGGATTACCTCATAATTTGTGAAAAACTTCTTTATAGACCACGTTAGTAGTAAACTCGCTCGTTTCACCATCCTTTTCACAAATCAAAACTTTGAGCCCATTTTTGCTTGTAACCCTCGAGATTGCCACATACAACTGCCCATGACTGAATACAGGTCGAGGAAGGTAAAGCCCAACATTTGAAAGTGACTGTCCCGACTCTTATTTATAGTCATAGCGAAGCAAACATTTAATGGAAACCGCCTACGTTGGAATTTAACAGGAATTTTGTCATATCTGACGGGCTCAACATCATTAAGGCACAAACACTTTCATTCCTTTATTCTTTCCTGAAAGCATTCTAGCTTCAACTATATGTTTTCCCAGATTTGTAACGATCATTCTCGTTCCGTTGCATAATTCTGAAGCTTGATCAATGTTTCTGAGTAGCATCACTATACACCCAACCTTCAAACGTATGGAATGGTTCGGCAATCCGAAGCATTTAATTGTATTAAGAAATTCAACAGAAAAAACATCCTCATGGCCAGCAATATCTCCGTCCTCCTTGCTGATGCTATCAGAACTCATATACAACACCTCATCACTGGGCAACATCGACATTACATAATCATTGATAGTATCTACTATCTCATTAGTTGGTGCCAAAATTGCTCTATCCTGAAAAAATCCATCAATGCGCATATTGTGTAATATGTCAGGATACGTATTTTCAACAATGGTTGCAATAGGATCAGTTGTATTTCTTATCAAAATATCATCAGGTAACTTAATGTCAACTTCCCCATCATTTTCTTCACCGACATCCCCATCTCCTACACGTAATATCCATTCAGCAAAATTTTTGATCTCTAGAACATCCGAAGAAGAAGAGGAACGTACCTACATTTATGCAATGAATGAGATGAAACATTTAGTTTCTGCAACAGGGAAATGTAACATGTAAAGAGTTTTAAATTAGATCATTTACCTGCAATCTCATGTTTATGTCAATTTTAGGACCTCACACGAATTCCAAAGTTTAGATGAACTGATAGCAGCATGTACAATATCATGTCGGCTTCCTTTAGGCACAACATGCAATATTTGCCTGAAATCACCTCCAAAAACAACAACTAATCCACCAAAGGGCTTATCAGAGCAACGACCATCATGAGTACGCATAATGTCCCTCAAGCTCCGGTCAAGCGCCTCAAAGCAGTGCTTGTGGGCCATCGGAGCCTCATCCCAAATTATAAGCTTCGTTTTCTTTAGGAGACCACACAAATCAGAACCTGGCTTAATCTTGCTGCACGTTGAGCTTTCATCGACTTGTATTGGTATGCCAAATCTGGAATGAGCAGTCCTACCCCTCGGAAGTAGCAACGAAGCTATCCCGCTAGAAGCCACCGGAAGAACTATATCCCTCCTACTTCGCAAGGCTGAGCACAATGTCTTCCATATGAAAGTCTTACCCGTGCCACCATACCCATACAAAAAGAAAACTCCACCTTCTCCTCTATCAATAGCCGTCATGATCTTTTCATAAACCATCCTTTGTTCTTCAGTCAAAGATTTATGTAATATAGAGTGCTCAGCCTTCATCTCCTCAACATCATAAGACATTTCATCCAATATTAGCATATTCTCCGCATCAGAAATTACAGAATTGCTTGGTTGAGGCATATCTTTATAATTTTGTAGACCGCTGCAATTCGCTGCCAATAACTTATCAATCTCAGCCAATGCACAATTTTTAACTTGCTCTTCACTGAGTGTCAAACCTATGTATAATAAAATAGATTGAAATTAAAACAAAAAATGATAAAAAAAATGATTAACTAAATACTCCCTCCATCCCAGCAGAAGTGAAACTTTGAGAAAACTTGATCAAACTTTAACAACTAATGTAAATACAATATAATCCCTCAGTAACAAAATAGAAAGTAGAATTCTTACTTTGGGTTGTTTTTTCAGGCAGAATTTGCTCTTGATATGTTAACTGTTAGTCAAAGTTTGATCAATTTTACCAAAAGTTTGCCTTCTTCTAGGACGGAGGGAGTATAATTGAAAAATTAATCAATAGAATAAAAGATTGACAAAGATTATTAGTCAAAGTATAATTTAACATAATAAAGTATTTACCAGGATTGTTAAAATTCTTTTGATGCTTGTAGTTGACATCGTCTGACAGAACTTGCCAAGTTTGATTCCAGACATCTTGTGGCCTCGACATACTATTAGATAAAAGTAGCATCGCGAAAAGTCTTCGTAGATAATCCGGTGACCCCCATTGACTTGCTTCTTTTATTCCATCAACATACTCCTTATCATCGTCTAACAATCCTAGTGCATAACACGCTTTTTTGTAATCACTGTGCACAATATTATTTACAGTTCTCAAATCATCGTAACACGTAGCACCAGCAATATGATTTAACATCAGCCTCAAATAGTAGATATCGCCTGAATTGATGGGAACATGATAAATTCGTCCAATTGATGTACCTCTCCTTCTAGGACGCCATTCTCGCTTTGACTTATCCCAAACATAATGCTGCGGAAATTCGTGATACTTGTACTGTCGAGCCTCTGGATTCTCACGATTGATCTTCATCCACTGTAAAAATTGTGATTGGGCAACAGTAGGCTTACCCACAACATCCGTAAGATAATCGCCATCTCTGAAAGGAATGGTTTGGTCTCCCTCTAAATGGAAAGATAAGCGCTCTACAGCGGGTGTCCTGTAATGGATATCAAATGCAAATATTCTCCACATCGCTTCACATGCAGAGACATATCGACAATCGATATACCTTTTAATTTCATCATTCACTTCAAAACCTACCCCTATTCTGTCACTTCCCTTGCTGATATACTTGAATAAGTACTTTATTGATTTGCTTTGATTACAGTATTCCACGTTGATGTGAGCCCGGTACTTCAACAACAGCTGTGGATTATAAGGCACAATATACCTATTATCAAGGAAAACTCCATTTTTTCTACATTTGCCCCATTGTCTCTCCTCCGGTAAACATAATATCCGTTCTCGTCAACGGAAGTGCCTTCATTAAAGCTTTTGGGGAAGTGCTTCGTGCATCTTTTGTTATCCATGCAAGGAGATTTTAGGTTAGCAACACCACAAGGACCATGCACCATATATTCTTTCACGGCCTCGTACAATTCGGGATCATTTTCTTTATCGGGTATCTCAGCACTTATACACTTGTCGACATCCTCAACGATTAATGCTTGGTCTTTACTTTTGAGAAAAAGAAGAATATGAGCATGGGGAAGACCTCATTTTTGAAACTCCACTGTGTAAACAACTATATAAAATAAAAAATGTGCATAATTAAAATTATTGTACCAAAAAATAAAATATGTGGTTTAGTTATTATATATAGCATCCGTCCTACTATAAAACAATTATATTAACAAACGATGTTCAACCTCCAATGACCACAAATGCAAATGGTATAAAAAATTCATCGTTGCATAAACCAAAAAAAGAAAAGAAAAATAATTAAAAACTGAATTATAGATGACATCAATTCGAATGATAAAAAAAAAAATTAAAATAAACTAAATTTGTGAGTAACATTATTCCTAATGATGAACTTGATTGTTGTCGACATGAGTAATGCGCACTTGATCTTTATAGATAACATCAATTCGAATGTGACCATGAGGTAGTCCGCGTTTGAAAAACTCCACGGAGATGATAGATACGACAACTGCATAGATGAACAGATATATAATTAAAATAGAGATTGTTAAAAAAAACTGCATTCGTCAAATCGAACTTAAACTAATAAATTAAAAGAATTACTTACATGAATTGAGATTGCTAAAACAACATTCTTCTTTAAAATCTCTCACAAGTTTATTGAATTTAGTTTTAAAATTGTCGTAGTAATTTTTTCCTGTTCAAGGCCCGAACTATCTAAAAATTTTGAGACTTCTGGCAAAAAAAGAGTAGATCCAAAGCCGATGAAATGTGAGAGAATCAACCGACTGTTTGTTTCATTGATCTGTGAAATTAACAAACAATAGATTCAGCCCAAATTTTAATCATAAAACATTTTAGAGTGAATAAAAAACGAATACTTGTTAAAGTGAATAAAAAAAATAGGATTACCTTCACGACGGATTCTCTCACAGTGAACAATGGAACTGATGGCTCTGATTTTCTGGCTATTGTGAAGGACCTGTCGCGTGTGAGAAGAACAAACAGATGGAGATATGTAAGTGCGAAAATTGAAGCTTCCATGATGAGTTGAAACGAAAAACTGAGTATTAAAAAAAACTTGAGGAAGCTGATCTTTTATAATAATTAAATTTAATTTTCGGATTATAATGAGCCTTAATTTTGAATTTAAAATTAACACTTTAAAAATATGTTGAATTATCTATTATCTATTAAAATAAAGATAATCAATTAAGATAAAAAATTGAATTATCCGAAATGGTAGGAATTAGGCTTTTATTTTTATTTTATTTTTTATTTTCGGTGATTGCATGAAATAATGGCTGACCATTTAAAATTAAATTTTTGGAAAATCAAATCTATATTTTTTATTTTGGGTGATTGCATGAAAAAATTTCAAATTTAAAATATCCGATCAAATCGTTAGATTACTTGATTCAAAATGGTTTGAATTTTAAATTGATTGATTCAATATAACAGTAATTTTAAACTGAATCAGATTTTTGGAGTTTTTTCAAGTAAATAATTCCTAAAATAAACTTTTTGTTAATTAGGAGTTTATTTGGAAAATGGTTTGAATTTTAAATTGACTGATTCAGTTATAACAGGGATTTTTTTTTTTTTTAATTATCGGTGAAACATGAAATAATTACTGGCCAATGAATAAATGACCAATTTAATTAATTCCTGAAATAAACTGATTATTTAATTTTGGATTAATTTAATTCATTCTAAAAATAAACTAATTTTATAACTAAAAATTCAAATTTTGAATATCAAATTTACTTTTTCAAAATTTATGGAATTATCCGAAATCAAAGGAATTAGGCTTTTAATTTTTTTTGTTTTTTTAATTTTAGGTGAAGGAGGAAATAATAGAAAACGGTGCCCCTTGTGATTGTTCATCAAGCAAAGCACAGGACCCTCATGAATGATTTTCAAAGCTTATGCTTTAGTTGAAACTTTGACCCGAAAGCGGTCAGCGAAGTTTCTATGATGTTCTACCTTTGCATAGTCTCGATCTTACTACCTCCGTCCCAAAACGTTATGTCCATTTTTGTTCATCAAGAACTCATTTTGTGATGTAAAGAGTATGAATTTAGTTTATAAAATCTGCGCGTAGCTCGTAAGTGGTCAAGAGAAAATAATATACTTTGTCCTAATATAAAAAACAAATAATAATAGTGCAATTTTAGGAAGGTACACACATAAATCACACGTACAGCTCTAGAACAACTGTGAGATCAAGAGGAAGTCCATTTGCTTTGTTCAACTTGATGAAGAACATGATCAAGACTGATGTTTTTTCCTTTGAGAAAGTTGGAGTACCAATGTGCAGAAAGCTTTGGATATCTCGTTAAATCTTTGTCTTCCCAATCGACGTAGTACATACCAAACGCTGATTCATAGCCGTACAACAACTCACAGACGTCCATAAATGACCATTGAAAATACCCTTTTGTATTCGATCCGTTCCTTTTAACAATCCAAGAAAAGAGAAGATAAAAGATGAGTTGATCATGTGTTGTAGTAGCCTAGATCAATATTTGAAGGCGGGCCCTGGCCATGGTTTAATATAAGCATACCTGATTGCATTCAGAACGGAGCCTATGAAACTCTGCAAGTACTCCACCCTTGGATATAATTGTTTTATAGTAGAACGGAGCCTATGAAACTCTGCAACTACAAACAAATTGAGATATGTAAGCGCGAAAATTGAAGAATCCATTATGAGTTGAAACGAAAAACTGAGTATTCAAAAAAAACTGGCGGAAACTAAAAATATGTTTTTTCTTCGTAATTCACTCTAGGTTTGAATTTATAATTTTCATAGAAACTGAAAACATGTATTTATAATGTTAGGATTATAACAGAATAAGATTTTTAGAGTTTTTTCAAGTAAATAATTCCTAAAATAAACGTTTTTTAAGGAGTATATTTGGAAAATGATTTGAATTTTAAATTGATTGAATAAGTTATCCGAAATCAAAGGAATTGAGCTTTGAATTTTTTTTGTTTTTTTAATTTTAGGTTTGAATTTTTGGACTATAATGATCCTTCATTTGGAAAATGTATTTATAATTTCGGATTATAATGATCCTTAATTTTGAATTTAAAATTAACACTTTAAAAATATGTTGAATTATCTATTACCTATTAAATAAAGATAATCAATTAAGATAAAAAATGGTATTATCCTAAAAGGTATGAATTAGGCTTTTATTTTTATTTTATTTTTTATTTTCGTTGATTACATTAAATAATGGCTTACCATTTAAAAATCAATTTTGGAAAATCAATTCTATATTTCTTATTTTCGGTTATTAGTATTTGAAAAAATTTCAAATTTTAAAAATCCGATCAAATCTTTAGATTAGGTAATTCAAAATGGTTTAAATTTTAAATTGATTGATTCGGTTATTAAAGTTAATTTTAAACTGAATAAGATTTTTGAAGTTTTTTTCAAATAAATAATTCCTAAAATAAACTTTTTATTAGGAGTTTATTTGGAAAATGATTTGAATTTTAAATTGATAGATTACATTATCCGAAATCAAAGGAATTAGGCTTTTAATTTCTTTTTATTTTTAATTTTAGGCGTTGGAAAATTAAAGGATGACTAATTGAGAATTGTCACGTGGCTTTCCACGTCATAATGCCACGTGGCGCAGTGTGAAGCCTAGAAATTCTTCTGCTTTCATATAGTATATAGATACTTATGTAAAATAAAATGTGATTATTGTGTATTGAACTGGCGTAATTTTAGTAATTAAGAAATGGGAGAATAACGATAAAATTATTTTCTTTTCAATTTTCAAGTTACATGCAGTGTCATCGATCCTAATTCTAAAGGCATCCACATTTGTAGAGTTCTTTTAGAAGAGTGATATATTTTATTTTTGTTCCAAAATAAATAGCTAATATTAATACCACTACAAAAAAAAGGCTTTTTGTGACTGCTAAAATCCGTCACATTTGTACGAAAAGCAGTCACGAAAAGGTAACGCGACTGGGAAATCAATCGCCATGGCAGTCGCGTAAACCCTTGTCGCAATAGCTTAAAGCGACGGGATAAGCAGTCGCCTTAGATACTTATTTTCCGTGACTGCTTTTTGCCGTCACGTAAAGTGTTTTTTAATTTGCTCCCTGCAAGATACTAACAACTTCCTGTAAATACACATGACGATTTTTGCTGATCGAAAGTTTTCCAATCTCAATTCCTTGTAACAGCGTTGCTCAAGTGAATTTGTGATCTGGAGGAAAGTTTAAGAACACAAACACAGATTACAATATAAACTCATACCAATTTCAACCAACTCGTAACATTAAAATTGTAACTATACAAGGAGATGAACTCAAAAATTGTAATGCAAGGGAGACAGAGATAATAAGACCATGAAAATTAGGGGAAGAACACCAGGAATTAAACCCTAATTTTGGGTTAAAAATAAACCCCAAATCGAGAACTTAGCTAATCAACAAAAATACACCAACAAAATATACCAAAACATTCGAAATTTGACTTTTCAAAATGAAATCAAACTATCTTCAAATTCATACAAGACGCAATCTTTGTATACTTATATATATATAGACCAATTTCGGATCAAAATGGTCAAATCCATGTTAAAAACTCAAAATATGAGGGGATTTCTACCTCTTGAGAACTGGATCGGTTTCGGATCGGAAAGAGAGAGACGACGAGCGGAGAGAGACGATCTAAGCGGAGAGATGACCGGAGCGGAGAGACGACCAGAGCGGAACGGAGAGAGAGAACTAGCAAAGAGGGAGAGAGCGGATAGAGAGAGAGAGAGAGAGGCGCCGTTGTTCCTCCTGAGTCTTGACTTATTTCTTCTTTATTTCTTTATTTTCATCTTTATTTATGTATCCCAAATTTTTTTATTTTTTTATTCACTTACAAGATTGCATTGGCCGTCACCTTTTATTAAAATTATTTTTTTTTATGTATTTAAATTGATTAAATTATATAATTAATCAAACGTGATTGCAAAAGTCATCACGATTTCAAAAAAGCAGTCACGTTTAATTTTTCATATTGGCGCTTGTTTCCAGGATTTGGCGCTCCGAACGAAATTATCAAACGTGATTGCACATGTGATTGTACTGCCATCTCCTTAAGGTAACGTGATTGCTTTTTATTTCCGTCTCGTTATCTGGTCTATGGAGACTGTTTTTGTTAGCCATCACATAAAGCAGTCACAAAAGGCTATTTTTCTTGTAGTGTACTTTACATTTACATTATTTGTCTCTTTTTTTTTTTCACGTGAGTTAAAAATCAATATTACCCATTTTCCCTTCCTACATCTCAGCCCTTCTCCCCCAAATTATGCAAATAACTCTTTGAGCTCACTCATCTAAAATCTGCAAATGTCTCTCTCCTCTCATTCCTCTCATTCATAGGGGATATAGTTAAATACAGGATACGAAAAATACAGGAAACCAATAAAATTATCAAAATACCCATTTATATAAAAAAAAAATTTCATTTCATATTCAAAAACACTCTCCCTCTTCCTCTCCCTCGCTCTCTCTCCGGGAATTATTTGGAAGATCCCAACGGTCATCATGTGCGCCTAGGGGATGCGACCAAAGCCCAGAAGTTTCACGACAATCCAACGGTTAACGAAGTCGAAATTCAATTTTTACATATGTGATTTAGTTTTGATTTTTTGCTGAATTTTGTTCGAATTCTGGCCATTTGGCCGGAATTTTTGGTTTATTCCTGTCCTGTTGTTATCGCCTATGACTCTAGAGGGGTTTACTATGGTGAAGGCAGGCATTGGAACCAGTTTGGGTGAGTTTCATGTCCCGACGGCGGCTGCTGTGCAGGGGATCCCGTCTTGTGGCGGTGGTGATGGGGGCGGGCAAGGGCAGAGTTGGAATTTTTCGTTCCCTGTATTTAGTATTTACCTTCATAGGCCTACAAAATTATCTATATACTAGCCTAAGCCCGTGTCCAAGGCCACGTTTTTTTTTCTTTATTTTTTTAATTTTTGTTTTTTAATTTTTTTTTAAGGGCAAAATGGGAAAGCGACAAAAAAGTGAGGGCAAAATGGGGAATTCCCCCTTGGAACTGTTCAAAGAACTGTTCATAGGGGGGTTGCATTTATACTATAGATACCTTGAAAGTAGGGATAGCCAAACCGGACCGAAACCGGAAAATCGGACCGGAAAAGTTCGGAACCGGACCGAACTGGGGAGAAAATCGGAACCGGAGTAACCGGACTGGAGTCAACGACGGGCCGATTAAGGGTCACCATTTTGGTGAACCGGACCGGAAAGCCCGGAACCGGATGAAAATTCCTTGGTTTTCAAGAGAACCGGACCGGAAAAGCTCGGAACCGGCCCGAACCGGGGAGAAAATCGAAACCGGAGTAACCGGACCGGAGTCAACGACGGGCCGATTAAGGATCACCATTTTGGCGAACCGGAATCGGCGATTTTCGGCCTGAAACCGGACCGAAACCGATTTTGGCCATCCCTACTTGAAAGTTTATAATTTTAAAATGAAAACAACTTTCTCCTAAACTAACGCCCATTTTTTATTTTTTTTTGAGTTAAAAAGCGTTAATTTATTATCAAGAACAACACATTGTTAAAAGTTGGTTGTCCACACCACATATTCTGGAAGCTCAACCCACAAGGTGGGACTAACGCTATTAAGCGCAATCCTAGAAAAAAAGTCAGCTAACATATTAGCTTGACGTCTAACCAATCGTATCGAGAAAAAAACATTTGCTTGTAACAAAGCCCGGCAAGAACATAAAATGTCTCCAAATTCAGACACATCAGTAGTAGATGATGAGATGCCAGAAGATAGAATTTGCGAATTTACTTCGAAAATTACCCGCTGATGTCCTTGTCCAACTGCCCATAACATTGCTTCCAATAGGGCCATAGCTTCACCCTCCTTAACTTGAACTCTACCATTAATGGAGGAAACCCTTATAGCCAAGAAGGAACCAGCTGCATCACGAGTTACAAAACCAAGGCCTGTTAAGCCGTGATTTATACTAAAGGATGCATCAGAATTTATCTTGATGTAACCACTTGGCGGTGGGTTCCATGCATCGCAGATTGAAGGTGTTGTATCCCGGGAACCCATTGACACTACTTGAGCCATCTGCCATTCAGCTAACTCTTGTTTAGCTCGATGAATTACAGAGGCAGCTGGAAGAGAAACCCGTCTCCATACTCTGTTGTTTCTTTCTTTCCATAGAGCCCAGAACATCATCACGAACAACTGTTGACCTTCCCCGTGTAACAAATTAAGCCACATAAAAATCATAGAAGAGAAAGGTTCGTGCAGTTGAGAAGAGGTGTTCAGAGTCTGATGTAATCCAAGCAAGGCCCAACAATCCTTCGCTAGAACACATGAGAAGAACAAGTGCCAATTATCTTCTTGGGGTTCACCACAAACCCCACATAAATCTTCCACCTGAATTCCCTTCGTAAGCAGCCTATTCCTATTAGGAATACAATTTTCTTCCAAACTGCCATAAAAAATGTTTTACCTTGGGAGGAATTTTCAGCGCCCATATCGAGTCCCAATTCCCAGGAACACGCCATGTACCATTGAACGTCAAATTAGCAGCCAGTTGGTATTGGTAGGCAGTCTTTACTGAGTAAACCCCATATTTTGAGAAGTGCCATATCAACTTGTCTTCAACTTGCGTAGGGCGCAGAGGAATGGATAGTATTGTGCCTGCCTCTTCTGCATTAAACATTGACTCTATAGCACCAACATCCCAACAATGTTGGCGTGTAATCAAATCGGAGACCAGGAGGTTCTGTTGATGCGGTAGAGGAGCTGATCTGACGTAGAAATTGTCATCTTTACGCAGCCAAGGAGTCCCCCATATTCTCACCTTATGTCCATCACCAATCTTCCAACGCAAACCACTCCGGACAAGATACCGAGCTTCCCAAATGCTCTGCCAAATATAGCTTAGACTATGCCCAAGTGGGGCATTTAAAAAATCACCTCTTGGAAAGTATTTTGCTTTTAGCACACGGCAAACCAAAGCATTTGGCTCGTTGATAAGACGCCACCCAAATTTTCCGAGCATGGCAAGACTGAACAGATGTAGGCTGCGAAAACCTAAACCTCCATAAGAATGGTGTACACATAAACGCTTCCAAGCAAGCCAATTAAGGCCACGCCTACCATGTTGGTGATTTCCCCACCAAAAAGAATTCAGCATACGCTCTAACTCATCGAGGAGAGAGTTGGGTATTAAAAAAGTGGCCATGCAATAAGATGGGATAGCTTGAGCAACTGATTTAATAAGCACACTCTTCCCTGCTTTAGAAAGGGATTTATCCTTCCAAGATTGTAGCCGCTTCCCAATCCGATCCTTCAAATAACTGAACATGGCATGCTTGTTGCCCCCAATAATAGAAGGAAGTCCAAGATAAGAATCTGTGCCTAATCCCACGGAAACACCAAAGATGTGTGAGTAAGTAGCCCGATCAATTTCTAAGACATTTTCGCCCATTTTTTTTTTGAAACACCATATCTCTACCATTTTTAAATTTATTTGAAAATTTTTCCATTCATCATCCACCTCCTCCACCCCGTAAAATCCGCTTTCTTCCAACCACCCCCCCCCACACCCACACACACACACACCACAAAATACGGCTCCCCCAAATTTACCATATATCTTTCCTCTACTCATTTATATATACATATACTTATTTTTTTCAAATAAATAATAAAAAAAACAAAATTTAATTATTAAATATGAAAATCAGAATAACTAATTAAATTTGCATGTATTATAAGAATTTAAAAGCAAAACTATATCAAAGGCTGAAAAAATATGCCAAAATGACAGGCTGTCAACAACGGCCCAGATTCGTCGAATGTGAAAATTTAGGAGGAAATATATATTGCCATATATACCTGGTAGCATAAATATTTAAACTATAATTTGAAATAAAACAACCAATACAGCTCATTAATCTAGTAGCATAAATAATAGCATCTTAATCAATCAATGGATTACAATAATTATAATCAGTGTTATTTTTATACATATATGGTAATCAAATGTTATAATATCTGTAGTTTAGGAGGAAATATATATTGCCATATATACCTGCCATAAATCGTGTAAGACCATTGCAGATTTGAATCATTTATGTTCTTAATTAATTTGATTACTGGAAGTATATTCTCATATCTATATAAGCATTATCTAAGCAGTACTTCACATACATTGGAAACTCTCTACTGTGTAAGTATTTACATTCTTTAGACTTATTTTTTTCTTGATTTTTCCAGCAGAGCTTTAGGAAAAACAAACAATTAAAAGTTGTTTGACACAAATGATATAATCAATCTTTATTTAACAGGTACCCAGATGGCAACCAAGAGCAATCTCATCAATATCAAGTGCATCACAAAGACATCAAAATTCAAAGCAATTGAGGCTCGAGTTTTAAGGATGTGGAACAAGAAGGACTTCGGCAAGTCATATATCGAGATGATACTCATTGACATGGAGGTAAGTTAATAATTTCCTGAATTTCATTTAATTTAGTATTATGAATACCATATACTGAATAAATATATTCGATTAAATAAGAAACTTACTTCATGAATTTAACGTATTGGCCAATTTCATGTAGCTTTGACCCATCAATATTTGACGTCCTTAAATCCTTTTCCCTGCAAATAAGTTTATTAACATTGTATGAGTCTCCAAATTGTAATTGTTCGTGTTAGAAAATTATAAATGAATTGTTTATTATAAAAAATTCATGTTGTATTTTTAATACTTTTTCTATCCCATAATGTGTTTTGATCTATAAGTTAGATTAGTTTTAATACTCCCTCTGTTCCATAATGTTTTTGCTTATGATTATATTTCATCTTTGGAGACAGTTACAAGCGTGGGTCTCCAATCCATCTGAGCAAGATAGCGAGTGGAATATATCTGGATATAAAAATTTCATACTCCCTCTATCCCAAAATGATAGTCCAATTTCCCCTTTTTATTGTCTCAAAAGGTTAAATCCCATTTCCAATATTATGGCTTCAAAATCACTGAATTTCTAGAACTTATAATGTAACCTTAAAATGTTTGAAAAGTCAAACGGTACTATCATTTTGGGACGAGGGGAGTAATTGCACTTCAAACTTGCTTTACACTTTTTACTTTTCAATGTCGGACTATCTGGCTAACAGAATACACTAACCCTTGAAGATGGTAAGAACAGTAAAATGAAGATTTATACATAGGATCAGGCTAAATGCAGATCAAGACAAAAGACCATATTTACTGAACAAAATGAAAAACATAAGAAACAAATGTGGTCTTTTGCCAAGTTCTTTTCTTCTTTTATCCTCTTTCATTTATACTTTTGAAACACTCACAATTCACCAACCTTGGACACCAGCCCATGCTCAATGCACCCCTGCTCTGTGCACTCTGATGTATAGTTAGCTAGAGAAGATGCAAGAGTTCTCATTATGCAGGTGGCCTTCAGTGTTTACTTATGATTGAGTAGTATACTTCTATCTTTTTTCTGCAATTGCTCTTTCATTTTATGATTTTAGAACTTCAATAAGCTGCCATTTGAGTTGATCAGATTGATATCAAAGTATCTCATGTGTATCTTCATGCTGGCTTAAAAGGATATTTAGTTTCTTGGGATTTTTGGTTGTTACTCTGATACATAGCTTTTGATTTATCAATTATTTAATTTTTCAAATAAGTATATTAACATTGTATGAGTCTCCGAATTGTAATTGTTCGTGTTAGTTTATGAAAACTATGACCCTGATATAATATTTTTGTATACAGGGTGGTAAAATACAAGCAACCATTCCAACTACATGCATGCCCAATTTCAAAAGTGTTTTTATCGAGGGTGAAAATTTTCGCATATCAAACTTTGCGTTGACCGGTAATGACCCTCATAATCAAAAGGCACGTGTCGAACATATATGCATGTTAAAGATCAGTATCGGAACAAAAGTCACCCGATTGGAAAGTGATGTGGCTATTCCAGTTAATGGTTTTCAGTTTGTTCCGTTTTCCAGTTTTATTTCTGATCCTAATAGTGGACTTCCCATGAGCGTAGACAGTGCTTTCACCTTTGGTTAGTATTTTAAATACCTTCATTTAAAGTTAAAATGTTTCATGGGTTCACAAACATATGCATACTGACTTGAGTATTTTAATAGATGTTATCGGTCGGATTATATTGCCCATTGGTGACATAGAAACTGTTCCAAAGGAGTTTAACAAACGAAAGATGGATGTTAAGTTGATTGATAATCAGTAAGTCTTTTAAATACATATTTATCTGAACTAATAATACGTATTTGCTAAATATACTAAAGCAATATATAACTTATTTTTTATCAGAGGCTTTGAATTGGGAGCTATCTTGTGGGAGCAATATGCTGATGAACTTAATGCATATGTTAATTCGAGGGGTGAAGATACTAATGAGCCTATAATATTGATACTGCAGTTTGCCATTCTATCAAGCTATATGCGTAAGTTATTAATTTTGAGTTTATGATATGCATCCTCAATACTATTATAATTACATTCATTAGAAATACAGAATAAGGTCTATAATTTCATTTTATATATATAGGTGTTCACCGCGCTTCTACTATAGTTGGAGCTACGAAGATGTTTATCAATACTGATTTTCCTGAAGTGATTCAATTAAAGAAAGAGTATGTACACCATATTCAATTGAAACTTTTATTTTGTCTTCGTGTTTTTATTATCTCTAAGTTTAATATCTTTTGATAACATTTTATGTAGTCATTCTCAAGGCACCCCAATAAGTAGTAAATGCATCCGCATTCACTACTACCGATAGTCGGAATGTGAAAATAGATGACTATATGAGGTTTACTGAGACTACAAAACAATCGGCGAGTTACTCGAATGTTACGAGGTTACTTCTTATATATAATACAAAATATGTTTTGGTATAGTTTTTTCTAACATACATATAACATTATTTATTGTTTTATTCAAGACGGCGTTTACACTTTGTGCATGCTACTATTTTCGATGTTGACACCGATAAGGCTTGGTATTACGACGCTTGCAACTCCGGCAATTGTAACAAAAAAATTGAAAATAATGTCAAGGTATGCAGGGGATGTAATAAAGAAGTGAAAGGGATTGTACCAAGGTAAGTTGATATTCAATTAATCTAAACATTATATCTGAATAAGATAATTCTCTTAGTGCTAAAATTTATTGTCTCATCCTATTAGGTTTATGTTGAGGATTTGTGTTAGATCAGCTGAGGGTACTGATGATTCTACAGCTATCTTTACCCTATTTGATAGAGATGCTAAGTCTCTCCTCAACTTAACTGCGTCCGAGGCATTGGAACAAACAGAAAGGGTATATATATATATATATCCAATATGTTGTCTCTTCTATTTACATTAACTTTAATATTCTTGAATTTCTTTAAGTTGTGTTTTGTTATTTTTAATATAATTTTCTAAATTCAATTCCATAGGACGGTACTTCTGGTGGATTTCCAGATGCTATACTTGAGATATTTGAAAGAGAATGTCTTTTTCGAGTAAAAGTTGACGACTACCTTATCAATCATAATGTACTCAGTGTCCAATGATGCTAAGAGTTTCGCTGTGCAAAAATTAATTTGGGATCCAGAACTTATATCTCATATTAAATCACAAATTGTCTATGAAGTAAGTTCGCTTAACTAATTCATGCAATAAACACTTTCTTTTTTGAAGATCTTATATTCATTGACAAACTATTATATATCTATAGGAATCTGAAGTAGCATCAAGACCCACAGACCAAGATACTAAGGTAATTTGCTTAATCGTCTTTTAACAAAATTACCCTTACAAGAAAATAAATAACAGCCTCATTAACCAAACCAGCCATACTCTGTGTTTGCCGTATACTCAACTAACTTATGCATTATATACAGGAATTAGAAATTACAGGTGACAATTCTCAAACATCAGCCAATAATGATGTCAGTCCCGATAAACGACCACGACCAGCAGGCATAGTAGATGTGGAGGAAGATTTCCAACTCTCTACTACTGCTCTTAAAGGTTTCAAGAAAGTGAAGATTGAAAAAAGTGACTGATTAGTTTTGCATCTATCCAAAAGATATTTACTCATTACTAAATTTGTTTTCACTATTGTTTAAGACCTACTGTCATTTTATTTTCTTATGTTTAGATTTTGGTTGATTATAAAGTTCGTTTGATTGGGTTTATTTTTCCATTTTTTATTCGGTTCTTTTATCTTTTGGTGGTTAATCTCAAAGCTGTTTATATAACAGTTTTAGACTAACCGTTATCAAAATCTGATTAAATTATACAAATGATGTGATCATTGTATTATCAACATTGGTGATAATGAAGTTCGTTTAATTGAGTTTTTTTTCCATTTCTCATTCGGTTCTATTATCTATTGGTGGTCAAGCCATGTTTTTTTTTTTTTGATCGGGAAAAGAAAACTTTCATTAAAACGAAGAGAAATACAAGAAGCACAAGAAGTGCCCAAGAAAAAGAAAAGGAACAGCAGGACCAGCAGCTCAAAAACCAAAACAAAAACAACAGAAAGCAAAACACCAAAGAAAAACAAAAAAATGAAGCCCCAACCCAAGAAACCTGCTGCATCTGTTGCAAGATAAGCTCCCCCAGAAGATTTGAACCACCCCAGCCAAAACAAAACCCAAACCACTTCAAGATAAAAAAATGCAACAAAAACCAATGCAGGCAGCCGGAGAGCAGACAAGCACTTGCCACTACCTTAGAGTTCTAACAGGCCATCATCCAACAAGGAACAAATCACTCAAGACGCTACACGGATTATCAAACCAACTTTTGAAACTGCACTTACCCGCCAACGAAGAACTTCACACTCTTTTCATCCATGCCCAAGATAGAAATTTCACACTCTCCACAACCTCCTTTCGGCTAAGCTCTAGACCCTCAAATACTCTTTTATTTCTAGCACACCAAATGTAGACTAACCAAGCAAACCCACACGCTCGCTACAGTTTGTCTTACCATTTTGGATCGGAAGGGAAGACGTAAATGAATCTTGATACTGGTACATCTCCTGAACAAAAAATTCACAATGTAATAATTTAAATGATAATTATAGCACAATATTTAAACTATAATTTGAAATAAAACAACCAATACAGCTCATTAATCTGGTAGCATAAATAAGAGCATCTTTATCAATCAATGGATTACAATAATTATAATCAGTGTTATTTTTATACATATATGGTAATCAAATGTTATAATATCTGTAGTTTAGGAGGAAATATATATTGCCATATATACCTGCCATAAATCGTGTAAGACCATTGCAGATTTGAATCATTTATGTTCTTAATCAATTTGATTACTGGAAGTATATTCTCATATCTATATAAGCATTATCTAAGCAGTTTTTCACATACATTGGAAACTCTCTACTGTGTAAGTATTTACATTCTTTAGACTTATTTTTTTCTTGAATTTAAAAGCAGAGCTTTATGTAATAAATTTTTTCTGATTGATTTAAGGGTTAGTGGTGTTTTCAAGTTCCCAGGTTTCTTAACTTCCGTACGATCAGGTAATATTTATGATTCAAGCACATCATTCTTCATTTTTTTCATTTCTTTTTTGGTGTATAGTTGGTCTGAATTGTAAATGTTGTTATGATATGTGTTGATTGCAAATTTTAGCAATATATGTTTACTTAGGCTTTGTGATATTGGCTGTGAGTGACATGTCAATCTACATAATCAAACAGAGACTTAAAATCAAAAACAACACCAGTAGTAGTCTCTTCAGACACACCCATCAACCTATCCTTCATCTTATGGTACCTTTTAGGATCAGTTGCACCTGAAGCCTTTAGTACTCTATCTGTCCCATAATACTTTTTCTTTACCTATAATTTAGAATAATCTTAATACTCTCTCTGTCCCATAAAGCTTTTTCTTATGATGATATTTCTTTTTACTACTCCCTATGTCCCGTATTGTTTTTAAGCTATAATTTAGATTAGTTTTAATACTCTCTCTGTCCCATAATATTTTTGGTTATGATTATATTTGTTTTTAGTACTCTCTCTGTCCTACAATATTTTTTTTTGCTATAATTTAGATTAGTTTTAACTCCCTCTATCCCAAAAATTAATAGAAGAAATCATAAATCACTAATCAAACTATAGCTTCAAGGAAATATAAATCCAAGTATAGCTTCAAGTAAACATCTGGAACACCAAGAAAATCATAACATAATATCATATATCACTTATCTAAATCTATTAACTCCTTAGAAATGATTGAACATTTGCTCAAAATTTCATTATACATTTTAAGGAGGATTAGGTTAATTGTGAATTAGGTTAATTGAGCAAAAAATAATTTCCATTATAATTAAGATAACCTTTATACTTTTATGATTTAATCTTAGTTTGAGCAGACCTTCATGGATAAATTACCTGGAAAGAGAAAAAAACAGTCTACTGATGAAGCCACAGAGCTCAAGAATCTATCAAAACGGTCTTCTCAGTCGTCTGCATTGACAGATATTTCAAATGGTAGTTATTTAATTTATGTTTTGCATCATTTTAATTTAAAATTTAATTGATTTATCTATATTTGTAGTGCACTTGACATCTAAAAGTCGTTTAATTTCTCCGACCCTTGGAAAGAGTTCTAATATGTCCCAAGGTAATGTAATATTCATTTTGTGTTATCTTATTTTTTTATTATTATATCCATATTTATAAATAAACGTCTTGAACTCTTTACTTAATCTTAACTATAGATATTTACCAAGGTTATGAATTGCAACCCTCTTGTCAGCGATCACCATTTGCAGATATTTCTAATGGTGAGATCTCTACTTTTAGTTTCGCTAATATATTATTATTGTATATTAAATTATCCTAATTCCATTTCAGTTGGTTTGTCACCTGGACCTGGAAGCCGTGTTACTCTTCAAAAGAGTTGTATCACTACACAGAGGGGAGTTAACTACGCCAGTGAAAATGTCACTCCCAATTCAATTCACGGAGGAAATCGACATATATGTATGATGTAGTTGGTCCAATTATGCATTCTTCTTAGTTTGTCCTTACTATTTACTACATTAATAAACAGAAAATTTTTCCTTTTTCAAGAATACAATATTATCATATAAATGTTTATTGATTTTTGTTTCTGTAACAATTAATGAAAATATGTCATCATCGGCCAAGTCTTCGAGTCAAAAACTTAAGAAATCAAGTTTATATGAAGCGTTTAAAGCGACTGAAACAAATATGAAAACAACAGGTAGGCCAAGAAAGGAAACGCCAACAAACGTCGAATCTCAAAAAGAAAAGTTGGGAGGCCAAGAAAAGAAATTTCATCTAAGTTTGAATCTCTAAAAGTAAATTTGGATAGTGATCAAGTTTCGGTTCTCGCAATTGAAAATCAAATATTAGACAAAGGGTGATCGTACTGTGTACAACTCATTTATCAAATGATTTTTATAGGCCATTTTTAATATTTTATATTATTTATAGTCTATTAACTTAAAAAAAGGCAAATAACTTTTATTTATATTTTCTACTTTCAGAAAAAAGTTATCCTAATGGTACTTTTGAAGACACTGTACAAGATAGTGTGGCTTTGATAAATAACGGTGGTGAATCATCTTTTAATATAAATACAGTAATAAAATTTTATTACTTATCACTCAATATATAATAAATTATATTATAATCAAAGTATTCCGTAGTTTGATGTAGTATTTTGTAAATAAATCGACCAATTTTGAGTCAATTAATATATTTCCTTTTGTCATTCTTCTAAGGGTATATTCGAAGATGATGCAATGGACGATGAAAATTTGATAAATACCGCCGGTGAATCGGACCAAGTTTTGACACGTACAACGATTGAAGAACTTTGTCAAACAGGTTTTTTTGCTCGAATAACTATTAATTGTTTGCTTATTATTTAACACTCAAAGTTGTATTATCGTATTTGTTTATATAATTAATCATTTATTCTTCATTTTTATTATTTGTTATATATCATGTAGTTTATTTGGATATGGGCGATATGGATCATGCGTGTGAGTATTGTGGAGCACAATACTTTTACCCGGGGAGGGCAAAAAACTCTCAGCCATCATCTCGGCCAAAGTACTCATTATGTTGCCTTGGTGGAAAAGTAGATATTCCTCCGTTGAAGAAACCACCTAAGTTGTTATCCGACCTCTTAGAAGGACTGCATGAAAAGAGTAGGCACTTTAAAGATCACATTCGAGTATATAATTCAATGATGGCCTTTACCTCAATGACCGGTGAAGTGGATAAGAGTGTTCATAATAGTCGTGGTCCTCCTTCTTTTAAAATTAAAGGTAATATTGTTCATCGCATAGGTTCTTTATTGCCAGGTGAAGGACAGCGGCCACGTTTCTCTCAACTCTATATATATGATACTCAAAATGAAGTTCAAAACAGAATTAATGCATTCAGGTATTATTTAGGATTTATTTTTGTCGTATTTTGGTAAAAAATAATAATGATGTTTTTTCATGTTTATTTATTAATCGAATATTTTTTTTATGCCTATTTCAGCAGTAAAGATGCAAGCAAGCCGTCTCCATTTGATCATTCAATCGTCACCGATTTGCAAAAAATGGTTGATGAAAATAATCCTTATGCTCAGACGTACAGAATGGCCAGAGCACGTCTTGAAACGGAAATGTCAAACAGAATTAAACTGCGCCTCATAGGGAAACGAAGTAAAGATGGAAAACCATATAACATGCCGACGGCTTCAGAGGTTGCTGCTATTATTGAAGGTGATATTACTGATGAGCCTCATGTTAGGGATATTATTATTGAAGAACGTGATGGAGCTCTAAAACATATTCACGAATTTGATCCATGCTATCTTCCTCTTCAATATCCATTGTTATTTGTATATGGTGAGGACGGATACTACACAGATATTCCGAGAAATAAACCACCTGGTGCAAAGAGGTCAGCTTTGTCAATTAGGGAGTTCATATGTAATCGTATTCAACAGTGGGTAGAACATGGATCACAACTTTTGATGAGTGGTCGGTTGCTTCAGCAGTTCATGGTGGATTCTTATGTTATGATGGATACACAAAGGCTTCAGTGGATACGTCACAATCAGCCAAAACTTCGAGTGGAAACTTATAGAAAGTTGTCAGACGCGTCTGTTAGAGGAGATACCGGTGAAGCAGTTGGGCGACGTATTATATTGCCATCGACATACACCGGGGGTCAGCGTTGGAAGACGCAGAATTATCAGGATTCGCTTGCTATATGCAAATGGGCCGATTTTCCATCGTTGTTTATCACATTCACGTGTAACCCTAAATGGCCAGAAATCTCAAGATTTTGTACAAAGGTAAAATCGAATTCTCATGAGAGGCCGGACATAATGAACAGGGTCTTCAAGATGAAGCTGAATCAGATGATTGCAGATTTCAAGGAGGGAATTCCATTTGGAAAACCGAAAGCGAGTAAGCAAATTTTAAATTTCAAGTTTTTGCATTGCATATAGTTTATATTATAAATGTTATTTTCTTTCTTACTCTTGATATGCATTGTTAAATAATCAAAGCATCTCATACCTTATCCTATACGTCTGTTAGAAAATTATAAATGCATTGTTTATTATAAAAAAATCATGTTGTATATTTAATACTCCTTCTATCCCATAATGTGTTTTGATCTATAAGTTAGATTAGTTTTAATACTCCCTCTGTTCTGTAATGTTTTTGCTTATGATTATAGTTCTTTTTAATACTCCGTCTGTCCTATAATGTTTTTTTTCCTATAATTTAGAATAATTTTAATACTCTATCTGTCCCATAATGCTTTTTCTAATGGTTATATTTCTTTTTAATACTCCCTCTGTCCAATATTGTTTTTTAAGCTATAATTTAGATTAGTTTTAATACTCTCTCTGTCCCATTTAAGATAAATTAAAATTGATATCCAAGGAACTACAATACTAAGCCAACTATCGGATCATGATAAATTAAATGCTAATAAATGTATCGGTGATAGCTCATTCTACGTAATTCGTTTATTGTAATATTTATTATTTCAATCGATAAATGGATAAGTAAATATCATAGTCCGAATAAACACTCTATTTATTTATATTGCTTATAATCACATTACTATGATCTTTTTGTTATTCATGTAGTTGTATATACGGTGGAGTTTCAGAAGAGAGGTCTTCCTCATGCTCACATTCTTCTGTTCTTCGATCGAAAATATCAGTCTCTTATAGCTGGGGATATTGATAAGTGGATTTGTGCTGAAATTCCTGATAAAACCAAGTATCCTAGATTATACAAGGCTGTGGTTGAGTACATGTTGCATGGTCCTTGCGGTCCTTTTAATTATGAGTCTACATGCATGGCTGGGAGTAAGTGCACGAAGAAGTATCCAAAATCGTTAAATGAGTCTACATTTGTGGATGAAAATGGGTATCAGGTATATCGACGTAGGGATAATGGTGCGACTATTGAGAAGGATGGAAACGTGTTAAATAATGGTTGGATTGTCCCATATAACATATATATTTTGCTAAGGTATGAGGCACACATAAATGTTGAGTATTGTAATCAGAGCAAAGCAATTAAATATTTGTTCAAGTATATTAATAAGGGAAGCGATAGAGTGTGTCTTGGTGTTGAAACGAATGAGGTGAAAAGGCAAATAGATTGTCGGTATGTATCTGCCTGTGAGGCTATGTGGCGTATTTTTGGATTCGAGCTCCACTATCGTATGCCTCCTGTTGAGCGTCTGGCTTTTCATTTGGAGGGTGATCATTGTATTCCTTTTAGGGATAGTGACTTTCTCCCTGATGTTATGAATAAAGCTACGGTTAAGGAATCTCAATTCATGAGTTGGTTTGATTATAATAAAGAGCATCCAGAGGCTCGGAAGTATAAATATGTAGAATTTACTCAACATCATGTCTGGGATAAAAGTAAACGTGAATGGCGTCGTAGAAAAGACAAGCGTATTGCAATTAGGCGTATTTACCATGTACCTATGAATTACGGTGAACTTTATTATCTCAGGCTTTTGTTGAATCATGTCGCTGGTCCTACTTGCTACGAGGGTTTGAGAACTGTGAACAAGGTTGTCTATCCAGATTTCAAATCCACGTGTTATGCTCTTGGGTTATTGGATGATGACAAGGAATATGTTTATGGGATAATTGAGGCGAGTCACTGCAGTTTCCTGATGGTCTTCGAAGGCTCTTTTTTATTTTACTTTTCTCTAACAGTATGTCGATGCCTAATGAGGTGTGGGAGAAGACATGGCACTTACTTGCCGATGATATTGAGGACAAATATCAGAAAATGCACGACAAACCTGGTATTTGAATTAATATTTAATTTATTGATTTTGCATATTATTTAGATTAGTTTTAATACTCCCTTTGTTCCATAATGTTTTCGATTATGGCTTCTTTTTAATAATCCGTCTGTCCTATAATGTTTTTTTACCTATAATTTAGAATAATTTTAATACTCTCTCTGTCTCATAATGCTTTTTCTTATGATTATATTTCTTTTTAATACTCCATCAGTCCCATATTGTTTTTAAGCTATAATTTAGATTAGTTTTAATACTCTCTCTGTCCCATAATATTTTTGGGTATGATTATATTTCTTTTTAATACTCTCTCTGTCCTACCATATTTTTTTGAGTTATAATTTAGATTAGTTTTAACTCCCTCTGTCCCAAAAATTAATTGAAGAAAATCATAAATCATTAATCAAATTATAGCTTCAAGGAAATATAAATCCATGTATAGCTTCAAAGTAAACATCTGGAACATCAAGAAAATCATAACATAATATCATAAATCACTTATCTATATCTATTAACTCCTTAGTAACTATATTTATAAAGTAATTTTAGTATATTAATTTTTACTTATAATTGGCATAATTTTACTTATATATTTAAATTATTTTGTATAACTGCAGGACATAAGCTTCGTGAGGAACAAATCAAGAATATTGCTTTGGTGGAGATAGAAAAGTTGCTGAAACATAATAGTAGCTGCCTTGATAAATTTGGGGACATGCCTAAACCATTATACAGTGACATTGAAGATTTTGAAAATATGCTTATTTTAGAGGAGACATCTTATGATATTGATGAGATGAAAGCTGAGCATTCCAGGTTATTTCCACAACTAACAGTCGAGCAAAAGGGTGTTTACGATAAAATTATTTCAGCTGTTGATAGGGGAGATGGTGGTGTATTTTTCTTATATGGTTATGGAGGTACCGGTAAAACATTCTTATGGAGGACTTTGTGTTCTGCCTTAAGAAGCAGGGGGGAAATTGTTCTTCCAGTAGATTCCAGTGGAATTGCTTCTTTGCTACTTCCTAAGGGTAGGACTGCACATTCAAGGTTTGGCATCCCTATACAGGTTGATGAGAGTTCTACTTGCAGTAAATTAAGGCCTGGTACAGATGAGACAGGACTTCTACAAAAAACAAAGCTAATTATTTGGGATGAAGCTCCAATGGCGCATAGACATTGTTTTGAGGCCGTCGATCGCAGTTTACGGGATGTCTTACGTTCAACAAATGACAGATGCTCTGAAAAGCCGTTTGGTGGTGTGGTTGTTGTACTTGGAGGTGACTTTAGGCAGATTCTACCAGTTGTTCCTAAAGGTAACATGCATGATATTGTTCATGTCTCAATTTGTTCGTCTTATATTTGGAGTTATTGTGAGGTACTAAGGTTGACTCAAAACATGAGATTGCAGGTAATCATTATTTATTCATTATTAATGTGGTTACGTGTTCTTGAGTCGTTATAATTAATTAAATTGCATCAAACTTAATGTAGGTTGGTTCTTCTTATCGGGCCGAGGAGATAAGAGACTTTGCTCAATGGATATTATCGGTTGGAGACGGTGTTGCTGGGGAAGATAATGACGGAGAGGTTGATATTAGTTTGCCCCAGGAAATATTGGTTCGAGATTCTTCAAATCCTATTCCAAAAATCGTTGAATGCATATATCCTGACTTATTCCGAAACAAGGATGTCGAAGGATTTTTCCAGAGTCGAGCTGTCCTTGCTCCAACTAACGATACGGTTGATAGTATTAATGATTATGTTGTGTCACTATTTCCTGGAGAGGAGAAGATATACTTGAGTTCTGATGCGATATGTGTAGAAGAGGAGGATGACATGGGGAATGAAGATGTCTTCTCACCAGAATTTTTAAATATGATCAAATGTTCAGGATTGCCGAACCATATTCTTAAGCTGAAGGTTGGATGTATAGTTATGCTCTTGAGAAATCTCAACCAGGCCTTAGAATTATGCAATGGCACCAGATTAATTGTTACGCGATTAGGTAATTATTACTAAATATAAATTCTAAATTATGTAAAATGTAAAACTAATTTCTTCAACATGTATAGGTAAGCACGTTGTTGAAGGGAAGATGCTTTCGGGGAAGAATGCGGGAATGGAAGTGACAATACCTAGAATGGTAATGTCTCCTTCGGATTTGTCCAAATTTTCAGTCAGATTCAAGCGAAGACAATTTCCACTTTCCGTGTCTTTTGCTATGACAATAAATAAGAGCCAGGGGCAATCACTCTCTCATGTTGGTTTATATCTTCCAACACCGGTTTTCAGTCATGGCCAGTTGTATGTTGCATTATCTAGAGTTACTAGCAAAAATGGTCTTAAAGTTATTATAGGTGATTCAGACGATGCATCGGACGACAAGACGCTGAATGTGGTGTATAAGGAAATATTTGACAGGCTGTGATTTTCAGGTATTCGTAGTATTTTCAAAAACACTTTTATTGTATTTTGTCTTAGTTTTCTTTTTATTTTTCGCTATTTTTAAATTTTATTGGAATGTGAGAGAATATTTGACACTTAGACACACACGTTTAAGTACACTCTTTTGTACTCATCTCTCTCATTCTTTCAAAGTTGTAACACCGAAATTATAGTAGTAATTTTTGGGGGCCTAACCTCCCGTGGTTTTATGCCGACGAAATAGTTATCTCAAGGGCTTTCCACGTTACATCGTCTGTCCACAAACTTATTTGTGTTAATCAGTAATAAATCTAATTATCTTTACAATATTTACTTATTCTACTCTCATCAATAATTAACAACTAACCAAAACATATTTTGTATGCCATTTAACTTGGTTCAAGCAATTCCATATCCCCGTCGGGTACCCATTCAACCAAACAATTAACATACAAATAGCCCAGACAAGTATGCTGCATCAAGAAGCCACAACTAACACCTTGGTATAAAATTAACGCACACCATCTAGAACAGAGACTCGCCCAGCTGTATAGAACTACTGATTAAATGGCATATTGTACTTCAAGCTTGAATTAAAAATTACTCCCCCCCCCCAAACAGAACATAAAGCACTCCATAAAGATATTTGATACAATACTAATGAAAAACACTTACCAGTTCCCTAAACCATTTGCTTTTATCCTGCAAAGGTGACAGATATAAATGTCAGAGCAAGAATCTTTGTTAAACAAAAAATAAAATAAACCAACTTAAAGAAAATGATGCAAGAACAGGTATATGTTCAATATAAATATGCAATATTTAAGACACAGGGTACATATCTATCCTAGGGATATTGGTAAGAATAAAGCTATACAAACCAAAAAGTCTGTGATCAAAGCATTACTCTTCAACAGTTATAGCGTCAAACTGCTTGCAGGAACACAAGCGAGTAAAAAATGTGTAGTATTCCTTATACAAACCAAAAAGTCTATTATCTAACTACTCAAGGGGTACATGTGAACTTTCATAAGTGCTGCCAAATCATGATGTAGTATTCCTTAATTGGATATTTCCATTATCCCAACATTTTTTTTTGAAAAAAATTCAATTAAATTACACTAATCATTAATTAATAAGCAGGAAAAGAGTGACTCAAAATAACTTGCAACTGTAACCCTTTAACTTTAAGCATTCATATAATATAATTGTGCATGTAATACGATATTAAGCAGATTAAAAAAATACAGTACATCCTTTTCACTACCATGAATCTTAACCTTCTGCAGTTCCGACTTCAGTTTCATAATCAGTTTGATTTAAACCCACAATTTCAACATCTATCAACTCATTTCTCACACACCAGCAGTCTATGAGCTTATCCTCTAAGTTAATACGCAAATAGATTCATTTTAAATGAAAAAGGCTAAAAGAATAAATTATTAAGATCCTTGACAAATATGCAAATAGCCATATGGCTCATTGAAGTGGGAAGCGTTAGATCAGAGAGGTTCATTCCCATCCAGAATCATAACATTAACATTGTGATTCAGGCATTGCATTGAACAACTCTCGAACTTTGTGTATTGTTCCTGAGATAGAGTATAATCCAGTGAAGATTGAATAGTGTATAGTGATTAGATTTGGTTTTGTGGTTGAACGAAAGCCATCGGAAGAGATTAGGATGACAACCAGTATGGGTGCATAAATTTTCCCAATTTGGGGACAGTGCACTCCCGATATACGGTTGGCCCTATTGAAAAAAACTCAATTATTTCTTAAATAAAATTGTTAGGCTACAACAGGATTCACCCAAAAAAAGAGTCTCGAGTGCGTAATGCCTAACAGCAACAAAGAACCAAATTGGGCACATCCAATCAAAATGTTAAATCCACTAACTTCCAAACATTTCAAAATAAAATAGTACGAGTACTACAAAATCCAAATCAATACCAATGCTAGCTACTACATCTCAACTCATAAATTCATACAATACATGTTCTAGACATAAAGTCAACTGGTCAAACTTTCAAACAAAAACACAATACTCTAATGACTTGATTAATCCAAATCACAATACCCACATATAATCAAACAAATTCCCACAAGGATAATCTCTAAATACCTTGAATTTCATTAAAGGCAACAAATTTATCAAAAAAAAAAAAAAACAGATTAAATAAAGAACCCACCTTCTTTTCGGGATCCATGGAGAAGAAATGAAACCAACGAAGAACACCATCCATGGAGGATTTGGGTGTTGGAGAAATTTTTTGGTGTCCAAAATTGTAGGATAGGGGAGAGAGAAAGAGAAATGAAAAAATTAACTTTTGATTTTTTGATTGAATGGTTAGTGTCCAGTTGTAGTTAACTTTTTTTTTTTTTTTTGTAGTTAACTTAAAATATGCCTTTTAACAAGAAAATCGTTATTATTCACCAAAATAAATTTTCAATCTGGACATGTTAATAGTAATTTTTTAATATATTATATTTTTTATTAAAAAATGTATCTTATTATTAATACTTACTCCCTCCGTCCCATCTCACTAGATACTAAGGAGGTGGGCACGATAACTAAGAAAAAGCAAGAGAGAGAAAAAATATTGTGAGTATAAAAGGTAAAGTAGGAGAGAGAGTGAGTGAGAATAATAGTGATTTGATTGGTGTTGTGAGAGTAAAAACTTACCATTTTGGACAGTATCAAGTGAGGTGGGACGGCCCGAAATGAAAATTAGTATCAAGTGAGGTGGGACGGAGGGAGTATTTATGAAAGAGAAAAAATAAGTGTTCAGAACGAAAGGAGTATTTTTAGAAGGGTAAATATGTCATTGTAATATTTTGTTACGCTTAAATTAGCGTTTTGATTTGATACACCATACACATTTTCAAAGAAAATGTTCCGTTTCAAAAGCTCCTTTTATAAACTGTTTCGTCTTAAAAATCTCCTTTTTATAAACTGTGTATCAGACGGGGCCTTCATGGGAACGCAGTATTTCACGTTATACGGACTTCGAACGTGATTGCAATTCCTTTCCCCAAACATTCTTTCGCGTCGACTTTCGGGTTGAACGTTCGTTTACCCACTTTCACCGCAATCCCAAACGGGGGCTTATTCTACTCTAATCAATAATTAGCAAATAACCAAAACATATTTTGTATGCCATTTAACTTGGTTCAAGCAATTCCATATCCCCGTCGGGTACCGACGGATTGGTGACTAGTATTGATACATAGAAAAAATTATCTCACTACTAAATACAAAATTATTAACAACTATATAATTCGTAAAGCATTTTCAACATCATTAATCCAGTTTTAAAAACAAATAATGAAAAACATTAATAGTATCTCATTAAATAGAAGTTTTTTTATTTTATTTTTTGTAAAAAAAAAATAAAATAAAAAACACAACATTAAGTATTGACAGGGGCGTATTCCGCGTATCCATTGGGGAAGGGGGGGGGTAATTGACCCCCCTGAATTTTGCCTTTTTACCAATTCCACCCTTGAACTTTTTTAGAATTTTTGTCTTAACCCCCTTAAATTTTTCAATTGATACCCCTGAAACCCTTGGTATATAATGAAACTAGTAAAAGTCCGTGTCCAAGGACACGTGTTTTTTTTTTAAATTAATTTTTTTTTATTTTTTTAATTTAAAAAAAAATTAAAAAAAAATTATTTTTTTAAGGGAAAAATGAAAAAAGGATAACTTAGTGAGGACAAAATGAAAAATTCGACATATGAAACTATTCATTGTACTGTTCATCCCCTTTGCCATTTATACTATAGATTTCCACTTGCAGGAGGAGGAAAAAAAAAACGCTCCTCCAAAACCCAAAAAAATTGATGCCGCATCTTGACAGAAAAGACGGCGCAATTGCGATCAAGCTGCCGCCGGCCCTCCACCATCGGTCTATCGCTCACCTTCGTCGGACCTAAGACAAGAAGACAATCTAAGATTCTAAGGTAGGTATCGACTCTCTTCTCTCTCTCTCTCTCATTCCTTCCCTAGTCCCTCCTAATCAACTTTTCAAATTTCTAAATTATTAAATTCCTAATAAAATTAGTGATATGGAATTGGAATGCCCTTATATTTTCTCATAGATGTTTATCAATTATTTTTTGAAATTGATTTTATATTGAAATCCCTAAATTGATAAATTCTATTCCCTAATAAATCCCTAAATTGGAATTCCCTTATACTACAGATGTTTGTTTATCAAGCACAATATTAACCAATTACAATGCTCACTTTAAATTTACAGAAAGAATGAAGTAACTTAACTTCATTGGCTACTTAAAATAGCTCAAGAATTTGAGATAGAAAGTGGCAAGGCAACAGAGTAGATAGGTAGACAAAAGATGTGCAGTAGTATGCAATTGATTTTTGAAATAAATAGATAATGTGACAAAATGCAATAAATGAGGTGCAATTGGGATGGTGTTTCTGCTATCAGTAGCAGGAAGGAAGGCAATCAAACAAACAAAATATTTCATGTATTAACGTTTTTCAAAAAACCTATCTCACCCCATCATCCCACTCCCACACCAAATCTATAGTATAAATTAGAACTTGTACTTGCTACAATTGAATGAATAGTTTTAATGGCCAAATTTTCCATTTTGCTTTCATACATTTGTTCCTTTTCCATTTTGCCCTTTAAAATTTTTATTTTTTTTTAAATTAAAAAAAAAATGTCCTCGAACACGGGCTTAATTAAAAAAAAAAAAAAAGTGTTCTCGGACACGAGTTTATTCTAGTTACATCATATCTCATTAAGCCATTTTTATTTATTTTTTTCAATTTTCAAAACTTGAAAAGAGGTGGTTCAATAAAACTTTTTTCCATTTACAACCCCCAAACAAATTATGTCAATCTCCCCTCCCCCTCCCACAATTTCGCTAGGAGTCCGCTCCCGAGTTTGTTAAGGAGAAAAAGGAAAGGAAGAGGAGAGAAGAGAAGAGAAAAGAAAAGAAGAGAAAGGAATTCGATTACTTCCTTCCTAAATAAATTCGGGAGCAAGTGATGAGAGGAAAAAACTTTAAATTACATTTGTACCCTTTAATGAAAGAAGAAGAGAAATATATTTGAGGGATAAAATAGGTTTATCAAAAAAATTTGTTAAGTAAAATTTTCTTTTCCTCTAATTCCTTCCACATTTGGAAGGATTGCCTAAGAGGAAAAGTTTTTAAAAAATTTAAACATTTTCCTTCCACTTCCTGAATAAACTCAGGGAGCAAGTGATGTGATAGGAGGAAAATAAATTAGACTTCCTTCCAATTCCTTTCTTTTCTCCCTTTTTTTTCTGGACTCGGGACCGGACCCTAGATCTCCATCTCCCTCTTACTCATTTATATAAAAAAAAACACACTTTTGCACACCCCATCCGGCCATTGTCTCCGATCTAAATCCGTCCGCCTTCGTATTATACGATCAGACCAACAATAATAGTGACTATTTATTACCGGTAAGTTTTTTCAGATCTGGCTCCATCTCGCTTCATCAAGCGACGCAAAATTTCCAGCGGCAACAACTTCCATCTCCGACGACACCTCAACAACCCCAAGCTTCCGACCTCATCTTGACTTTCCTCGACATCGAATCCGCCTCTGTCTTGCTCGTTTGAGCCAAATAGGTGGTGGGTGCGGCGGCAGAGGAGGTTCAGGGCGGAGAGATGAATAAGAAGGAGGTTTTCAAGTTAGCGAAAGGGTTCAGGGGAAGAGCGAAGAACTGCATAAGGATTGCTAGAGAGAGAGTTGAAAAGGCTCTTCAGTATTCTTACAGAGATCGCCGCAACAAGAAACGCGATATGCGTTCCCTCTGGATTGAGCGCATCAATGCCGGCACCCGCTTACACGGCGTATGCGATATCTACTCCCTCCTACTTTCCATTTTTTTATTTTTAACTGCCTCTCATGTGAAATTTCTGCAATTTCTATTTGATTATTGTTCCTAAGCTAATTGGAACCAACAAAACTGGACAATTTTCCAATTCATACACTCGCACACAAAAAAAAAAAAAAATTCAATTTTTCATTGTTAAATTTGTGGATTCTTGTTGGAAATAGTCAAATTTGTGACTATTTGAGAATATTTGTCAGCTATGTGGCTGCTTACAATATACTCCCTCCGTCCCAGAATGATAGTACCATTTGCCATTTGTTTTGTCCTTAAGATAGTCTCATTTCCAAAATTGATAGGTAAAAATCATTAAGCTTCCATAATTGCCCAACTAGGAAAAAGAGGGAGAGAAAGATAGTAGTGTCCAATGAGAACAATTGCTAGGGGAGTAATAACTAAAATTCATCAAGGATTGTGATTTAAATGAAAATAGGTTATTAAAAATAGTCAAATGAGACTATATTACATGATGAAGGGAGTAGTAAAAGGGTGAAACTGATGAGTTGGAGTATCTATCTACACATTTAGTGGTCCGGTACAAATCCCTCCCCATTTTGTGTCATGTCATGCTGATTTGGGTGTGGCTAGTGTCATAAGAGTCCTTGTCACACAATTTTTCATCAGCATTGTTACTGGAATGATTGTTTTTCAATGGCGAGTGCAGCTGGAGACAATTGCTTATACATGCTCACTTTCACAACTTCTTTTATTTTCCTTACCCCCAAAACCCGCTTTTATGTTTGTCCATGGTATGTGCAGTTATTTTTTGAGAAGTTACTAAATCATCCATAATCAAACAACAAGTTCTAGTTCACACTTACACTTGTGATGCAATATGGTGAGATCATTAAGGGTTTTTATGTGCTTATTATGCTACTAAAAATGCTTATCTTCCAACTTTCTTAAATATTTCCAAAAATTAGAATTGGACATTCAGTTTGGGGAGTAGATTTTCTAGTGTTATTTGGGATTTCACCCAAATGTTTGGGGGGGGGGGGGGGGGTGTTAAGGGAGCATTTTAAGATTCATTTTGATTGAGATTGAAGGGATTTTTGAAAATTCCAGTATGGCTCTGTCTCCGACCTTACTTCAATCTTACAGTAAGCTCTTTTACTATGGTGGTTTAGCTGCTGTAAATAGTCAACTATACACTTTGTTTCACCAAAATATGTTGTGAAAAAGATGTGCATTTTGGGGAAACTTTTTCCTGTACATTTGACTGTGCAGCCTTTCCTCCTGACATTTACATTGAACATCAATGTGGATATTGAGTCTTCATTTTTCTGATCAATTATACTCAGCACTAGATTTTACTGGAATCAGATCCCCCCCCCCTTCTCCAACTTGACCCCTTTTAATTTGACAGAAATGAGATATGTATTAGTTTCTGATAAAGTGTTAATGTGGATGATGATCAGGTTAATTATGGAAATTTCATGCATGGGCTGGTGAAAGAAAACATACAACTGAACAGAAAGGTTCTGTCAGAGTTGTCTATGCACGAGCCATATAGCTTTAAGACATTGGTGGATGTATCTCGTAACTCGTTCCCTGGGAACAAGAATGTCCTACCAGTACCACCACCTTCTTCAAACAAGCAGGGCCTTGCAATTCTCGTTTAATTGGATTGGCTCGCATATCTTTGATTTCTTTTTGTCTCCATTTATCTCAAGAATAGTGAGTTCCCTAAAACAGTTTTTGTGGTCAAACTCGTAAGAATGTGTTTGATGGATAGCATTTTACCCTCTCTCTCTCTCTCTCTCTCTCTCTCTCTCTCTCTCTCTCTCTCCATGTGTTTATTTGTTTGTGGTTGTACCAGGCTAAGAAACATGGGTTGTAAGTGTGAAGAATCACACAACACACTGAAATGTTATGTAACTTTGAGGTTGGTGTCTGTCAGGTTTTTTTTGGTATTGTATTGTAAAATATGATAAAACGGCAGGGGGTGAAAGTGGAATTACGGTTGATAATGGGGGATGATGAAGTGTGATGCTCCAAAAGTGTACCTAACCCCTCCACTTTGATTATGGGAACCAGCTGAGCTCCTCCACTTATACTCTTCTTATATGTATACACATCCATCCATCCATCCCACTATTATATATATATATATATATACATATATATGTATGTATATACATATATATATATACATATATATATATACATATATATATGTGTGTGTGTGTGTGTGTGTGTGTGTGTGTGTCTTAATTGGCATGCCATGCCATGCCATGCCATGCATTAATATTTTCATTTCCACAAGAAATCAAACTATTCATTTGCTTAATTCCTTCTTCTAAGTTACAATGAAAATGTTAGACAGTGTGATGGTATTACTAGTACTGATGGGAGCAGAATATACTTGTCATGGTCTGAGTATAAACTACTACACTTTGACCTGCCCCATGGCCACTCTCATTGTTCAAAACACTGTCTTTTCTGTTCTACGCTCTGATCCTACACTCGCTGCTGGACACATTCAACCTTCCCCAACCTTCAATGCTTCTCGGCTTATTAAGATGTTTGGCCGGCATGGTTTCTCTGTTCAAGAAATGGTCGCTCTCTCCGGTACAAATTCCATAAAATATGTCTTGTTTATTATATTCGGAGTGTTTCACTTTGTGTACCACACTTTGTAGCATTGGTAGTGATTCAACGACTCATAATTATTAGGGATGTATTGCTAGTGGTACAGTGTTATACAGGAGATCTGAATCCATCATCTCCGTTGCATTCAAATTTCCATTTTTAGCCATTGGATTATAAGCAACGTAACATTGAGATGACGCTAGGTTGGTAATTAAATGTGTGGCAGGGGCACATACGCTAGGAGTGGCGAGATGCTCATCATTCAAGATCAGACTAAGCAACTTTGATTCAACTCACAACGTGAATCCAACATTAGACACACAATTCCAAAAGAAGCTGTCGAAAACATGCAGCGCTGGTGATAACGCTGAGCAAACATTTGATAACACGAGAAATGATTTTGATAACGATTATTTCAATGGGCTTCAAAGGAAGGCTGGGGTACTAACTTCGGACCAGACCTTGTACGCGAGCGCCAATACAAGAGGCATTGTGAATGGGTATGCTATGAATCAGGCCATGTTTTTCTTTGATTTCCAACAGGCTATGGTTAAAATGGGTTTGCTGGATGTCAAAGAAGGTTCTAAAGGAGAAGTCAGGGAAAATTGTCGCACAATCAACTAATTATATCTGCGGGTTGTACTTGTAGCCTTTTGGAGTATACTCTAATGTTAATGTTATGTGGTTTTGTATTTTAGGCCAATTTTTCTTCACAACACTCTTAATTTTTCATGCAGATATAAAAAAAAATATAGAAAATCACAAAATCTCGGAAAAAAAAAAAAAAAAAAATCTGTTTTACACTTGCTTATTGTAGAACGTGTTTTCAAAATGTGCGATTTCATTTTTATAAATAAATAAAACTTTTCTTTTAAAACGCGCTGCGCCGTTTTTGTAAATAGTTTGAACTTTTAAAAACTCATTGCTACTTTTCGACACTATAAATGACACTTTCATTAATATAA